>SKCR01035278.1:0-81798 GCA_019454045.1 Zanthoxylum bungeanum | reverse complement strand
GATTAAAAAAATTAATTGAATCCTGAAATGATTTTTTTTTTTTTTGATGAACACTTTTGTGAATCCGGACCATATTTTTATTTCAAGACAAATTTCTCCCATATTCTATGAAATCAGGATTTTCTGCAAACCACAAATGCAACTCACTTCGTTCACTTTAAATTAAGTCGATTCTCCATGAAGATTGATGTTATATTTTGAATGAGTGTCACTAATTATGTTTACTACACTTTTTTTTAAATTGTTAGAAACTCTACCGTCAAACCACCGTTCCGCACTAAACGAAGCAGATAGAAACTGTCGACTGTCCCAGGCTCTTACCCTACACCACCAAATCATTAGGGACTTATGTTTACTACACGCTAAGTATAATTAAACTTTATTATCCTACCATTGTTAAATGATCTAATTGTAAATTATCAACACCGATTACTGAATAACAAAAACCTACGAAACAATCATTAGTATAACAAACTTTTATCCCAAACTACTCATTAAAGTCACTTTTAATAATAACTTGTTATTTAAAAAACTAAGCAAATTACATTATGGACAATCTATATATACATAATGTTGGAGATGATGCTCGAACACCATTTCACTTTATATAAATAGTTGATTTATATATATGTTATGTATTCTTTAAATCATTTTTATTCTTTTATATTGTATTAAGCTTGTTTCTTTTACATCACTACAAGAATTAGACCATTAGCGTCGAATTGTTTCGACGCCATAACTTACTATTTCGACGCAAATGATATTTAGCGTCGAAAAAAATTAGACGCCAACAATGGACGATAAAATGTCGACGAAAACCACTTTTAGCGTCGAAATAATTAACTGCGACGCTAAAAAACAGTATTCTGCGTCCAATTTATTTCGACGCTAAAGTTAAATTTTCGACGCTAATTGTATTTTGGCGACGAAATATATCGACGCAAAAATTTAAACTTTTAGCGTCGCAAGTTGTCGACGCTAAAGTATATTAAAAAAGTATTATTATGTAAGCTTATAGCGACCATGTTTTTTACTATTAGCGACGAAATATATCGACGCAAAAATTCAAACTTTAGCGTCGAAAAATGTCGACGCTAAAGTATATTTAAAAAGTATTATATGTAAGCTTTATAGCGACCATGTTTGTTACTATTAGCGTCGAAATATTCGACGCTAAAGGTCACTTTTAACTAGTCGACGCTAACATATATTTAAAAAGAATATATGTACGCTTACAGCGGCCATTTTGTATACTATTAGCGTCGAAATATTCGACGCTAAAAGTAAATAATTTATTTTCTTAAAAATTAGTAATTTACTTATTTTTTGGTCTAAAATATTTAATTTAGTTGAAAAAAAATGTAATTAATGACGAAATATTATATTGAAATTTGTTTTAGAAAAAAGAAATATTATATTAAATATATTTGTTCAAAATGTTTATACAAAACTAAATATAAAATTAATTGCTACTGTGATGGGGGGACGCTCGAGCCCGATGCACCATGACTCATTGAGGCCTCGAACATCTGACGGAAAGCCATCAGTTGCTGTTCCAACTGCTCCATCTTCTTCTCGTGGTCCACCATCTTCTTCTCGTGGTCCACCGTGACCTGTTGTAGCTTCTCCTTAGTCTGTTGCAGCTCGTCTCGGGTGCTGGCTAGCGTCTTTGGTGGTGACTAACTCGTCTCGAAGAGAGACATTGCCCGAATTACCACTATTGCGTGCAGATGACGTTGGCTTCTTACGAGTGCCAAGACCAACGTTGTAAGCTGTCTGATTCTTGAAAACCAATTGCGACAGCTGCTCATCTGGTATGGGGTCGGTCCCTGTCACCTGAGTTTGATGTTGGAGTTCCATCATTTCGTTCTGTTTCAAAAAATAAGTTAATATTAGAATTTGAGAAAAAAATTTAACATATATAATATTAATAATTTATTTTAAAAACTGAAACTTACATAGCAGCGTTCGGCTTCTTCATTTATCCATTTATTCTTGTCATTGTAATATGCGTCACACGGAAAAAATCTGGAAATGATTGCACCTCACCTGTGCTACTCTGTTATAAACATAAAATAAATTCAATATTATTCCAGATAGTAAAAACAATTAACTGTTAAATTTTACGTTAGAATATATTTACCTCAGAATGTTCGGCACGATGTTGGATAAATGGCTTCGAACCTCCACGGTGGTTAAAACGCAAGTGACTTCGATTTTCCGCATTTGCGTGACATTTATCCTGTATTCACGAACACTGTAAGTACCGAAAACAAAGACAATTATAAATTTCCGTTTATTTCAAAATTTACCTCGTGTTTTTTGCTCGACCAAAGCTCACATAAAAATGTCCAGTCTTGTTCCTCTATAAAATCAGGTTTGTGTTGTGGAGCATTTGAAGGTCCATGTTCGTCGAATATTGGTTTCAAGACTTTTGTTCTATAATCTTTATAACTTTTCCCCATGTGGTAGTCAATATATTGTTGGACATTCACTTGGGTCAGATCGAAGTCGAACCATTCCTACATGAAAATTCGAGTAAAAATAAGTATAAAATAAAAATGTTAAATAACAAACAATATCGAAAACTTACAAGTAGCGAAGGGAATAGCTGGTTCTTTCGTCTCCCACGGTATCTTTCTCCAAGATACGTAGCTTTGGGGAGCTTCATATCGAGCTGTAGCTCCTATGGCTGTATTAAACGCTGAATTATGTTGTCCGACTTGAGTGTGTCCATCATCTGATATCTCTATCCGGATACGACCGTGAGCCTTAACGTACTTAGCCAACCCCAGGCCACGGGTGCGTCCTCGACCCTTCACTGTACTGGACTCACCTGTGCTAGCAGAAAATCACCAGGGCCAGTTGCCCTTGCTGATGTAGATGGAGTCGCGGTAGCCCGTTTGCGATTGCCCGGTGCCATCTGCAAAACCCCGTCGCATTAGCGTCATCAAATTCCAAAATTCTTATACATATACATACATATCCATACAAGTCAATACAACTTAACAAAAGCGCTTATAACATCGAATGCTCACTTTCGTTTTCAAATTCATTCATTTCACATATGCATTCATTATCCATATAATCTACGAGTTCCATCATACACGTTTTAGGGATACACAGTCACACACTCAATGGGATACATATAACCACCACGAAGCAGACAATCACACGACTTCTCATGCACACGTTCGTATGGCGTTCACGAACGCGTTCGAACGGACCAATTCCAGTGAGCTCACGTTCGTGTTGCGTTCTCAACGCGTTCGAACGACCAATTCCAGTGAGCTCACGTTCGAATGGCGTTCTCAACGCGTTCGAACGGACCAATTCCAGTGAGTTCACGTTCGTATGTCGTTCTTTAACGCGTTCGAACGTAAAATGGGTGTTCGAACATATTAAAGAACGACATACGAACGTGAACTCACTGGAATTGGTCCGTTCGAACGCGTTCGAGAACGCCATACGAACGTGAGCTCACTGGAATTGGTCCGTTCGAACGCGTTTGAGAACGCAACACGAACGTGAGCTCACTGGAATTGGTCCGTATCAAACAGTTATAATTAACCAAAGAGCACAAATTCAAACTTAACATTATATAAATTAACCAAAGATGATGATGATTTTGAAGACGAACAGCAGCAATTGCTGCTGTTCTTGGGCAAGAACAGCAGCAATTGCTGCTGTTCTTGCCCAGAATCCTCATCATCTTTGATCATCATCATCATCATCATCATCATCAATTTCATCAAAAAATAATTCATCATCATTTTCATCAATAATATCATCAAACTCATCCTCAAATTCATCAAATTCATCAATCATCCTCATAAACAATTTTAAATCAACAAGGAGACTTACCTGTTGATTTCCTTCGTTCGTCACTGTTGGAGAATGAGAAATGAGTTTTTGCTTCTGAGCCGAGGAAGAAGGAGGCACTGGTTTTAGGGATTTAAAAGACATTTAGCGTCGAAATAATTGACTTTTAGCGTCGCAGTAGTCGACGCTATTTGTTAGGCGGGTTATTGAAAAATTAGGGTTTTTTCCGGAAATTTAATTTTTAATTAGCGTCGACAACTATATTCGACCTAAAGTAGAGACATATAGCGTCGAAATATTGTATTCGACGCTAAATTAAAGATATATAGCGTCGCAAATTGTATGTCGACGCTATTTTAGGCGGGTTATTGAAAAATTAGGTTTTTTTTTCCGGGAAATTTAATTTTTAATTAGCGTCGACATACTATATTCGACGCGAAAGTAGAGACATATAGCGTCGAAATATTGTATTCGACGCTAAATTAAAGATATAGCGTCGCAAATTGTATGTCGACGCTAATGTAAGACATATAGCGTCGAATAAAGTATTTCGACGCTATATAAAAATTAAATTTCCCGGAAAAAACCCAAATTTTTCAATAACCCGCCTAACCATTAGCGTCGAAGTAATTGACATTTAGCGTCGATTACTTCGACGCTAAATGTCCTTTACATCCCTGCAACCAGTGCTTCTCTTCTTCCTCGGCTCAGAAGCAAATAACTCATTCATACATAGTTATACTATTAATCATTACGTTAATATTTCAACATATCTAAAGAGTAATTAAAATCAACAACCATACATTAATCCATAAAATTATTCATCCATCACAAATACTGTAACTTCATAATTAATCACTATTATCGTCGGTATTTGAGGATTCGTGACTGAATCGAAGTCATCTTCAGTGTCAAATTGTTCTTCACTTGCTACTTCAACGCTCACTTCAGAATGAGGAATTAGCTCAACGTCTGTACTAGATCGAGTTAATGTTATATTTTCAGGAACGTTGACAGTTGGTCCAACAAATATCTGTTCAGGAACTTCAAAATTGCCGGAGACTTCTTGTGTTTCATCTGATATGTCAACTCTATCTTTCTCCTGCGTGTCCCAAATGGCCCTATGTTGTAACTTTTCTACCACCATCCATCCAGTTCCTAACTTAGGATCAGGTATATATATCACTGAACGTGCTTGCGTACAAAAAATGTATGGATCATTCTTGTACCAACAACGTTGAACATTAATTGACGTGAGATGATTACTAACTTGAATTCTCCTCTTTCGGCATTAGTGTCAAACCACTTACATTGGAATAGCACAGTATGTCGTCTGGGTCGATATATGAACTCAATGACCGATTGCAATACGCCGTAGAAGTCAATTACATCTGAGCCGTGTTCTCCTTGGACTACAATTCCAGAATTTTGAGTCACATGATTAACATCTCGCTGTTCGGTATGAAATCTAACTCCGTTGACAATACATCCACTGTACTCATACGCCTGCATTTGAGGCCCATAAGCCAAAGAAACCAACGAGGATTGCGAGTCCAATTGACCATTTTCCACTTGATTAATAATCTGACAATGAAATATATGTGTTAATATAACAAACTGAAATGTCTAATGTTAGGATCAAAATAAAAATAAATAAAATATTATAACTTACAGTTGTCTCAAACCATTTAGGAAATTCTTTTTGTGGGTTTCATCAACATTATGGTCACCAGCAATTTGTAGCATTGTTAGATGTTGCCTACAATAAATTATCACGGTTAATGTATGGAAAAAATTCAGTAATGATGCACCAGAAAACTTACGTTAAATACGGTTGCACTTCATCACAATTACTCAATATAAACCAATGCGCACGTTGAACTTCCTGACGGGTTAGTAATTTGACACCTACTGCCCCAAATGGTCTGTAATTTTGACGGAACACTGTGATCTCTTGGCTATTACTTGCATCTCCATCATAGTTTCGTGGCCGACGATTGAAATGAGTTTCAATATTCTGCATGTACATCGAACAAAATGTTATTGCTTCATTTATTATAACAGCTTCAGCTATTGAACCTTCAGGTCGTGCCTTGTTTTTGACATATTGTTTGTAATCTCCCAAAGCTCTGCAGATATGACAACAAGTTTGCATTAACACTAAATTATATGCAAAAAAAAACGGTTACAAATTTTCTTATATAAAACTGTATATATATATATATATATATAGTACCTCTCAATGGGATACATCCATCTGTAATGGACAGGACCTCCCTTTCTAGCTTCATCCGGTAAATGCACAGCCAGATGTACCATGACATCAAAGAAAGCGGGTGGCAAAATTCGCTCCAGCTTGCATAGGATTATCACGATTCCTCGCTCAAGGTCGTCAATAACAGATGTGCTTAATGTCCTCTGACACAATTGTTTAAAGAAGCCACATAGATCAAGTACGGCGTCGCATACATTCGGGGGGAGATAAGGTCGAATGCCAACAGGAAGGAGAATCTCGAGCAGCACATGAAATCGTGACTCTTTAATCCGTTATTGTATCATCTCTGACCCAACGCCCATATTGGATGCATAATTATCAGGAATTTAACCATTTTCAGCCAATCACAGAATGATTTTCTCTCCGATTGATTGAGCACATAACTAGCAGGAGGCTTAATAAAACTCGAGAGGAGTCTTGTAAATGCAATTCACTGCGAATTCTAAGATCTTGTAGGTCCAATCTAGCATTTACAGTGTCTTTTGTCTTACCCGGAATATTGAATAGTGTACCCACTAAACTCTCACAAATATTTTTCTCTATATGCATTACATCCAAATTATGTCGCAAACTCAGAGTCCCCCAATATTCTAACTCAAAGAAAATAATCTTTCCTGTCCAATTCAACTCTTCAGGTAACCGTTTTCGATTTTTATCTCTATTATTAGGATGTTTACCTGGTATGCTGTCTTTGAGATGTTGATGTTGGCAAAGTATGTCAAATGCAGACAATCGACTGGGCTTACTCTGAGGTTCATGTTGCCCTTTAAATAATTTACTCCTTCGCCAAGGATGACTCGACTCAAGAAATCTCCTATGCCCCGTGTATCCGATTTTATTCCGTAATCGTTGCGAAGGTGTATGATCCGCACAAACTGGACATGCCATGTATCCCTTAGTGCTCCATCCAGATAATGAACCATAGGCTGGAAAATCATTAATGGTCCATAATAATGCGGCATGCATCTGAAAATACTGCTCTGAAGCTGCATCATAGGTATGCACACCCACATTCCATAATGTTTGTAACTCCTCGATCAATGGTCTCAAGTAAATATTTATATCTTTACCAGGTGAACGTGGACCAGGGATAAGCAATGACATAAACATGAACGGATCCTTCATACATTTCCATGGAGGTAAGTTATTGGAATGACAATAACGGGCCAGATGCTATAAGAGTTGTACATATTCCCAAATGGGTTAAAACCATCAGAGGCAAGACCTAACCTGACATTACGGGGGTCCTCAGCGAAACGGGGGTACATGTCATCAAATTCCTTCCATTCGGTTCCGTCCGCAGGATGTCTAAGTATGCCCTCCGCACCGATCCTCTTTTCATGATGCCACATCATATCAGTCGCTGTGTGTCGTGACATGAACAATCTCTGCAGCCTGGGCGTTAAAGGGAAATATCAATATCTTTTGAGGCACTTTCTTCCCCATACCACGGACTTGTACCGACTTTCACCACATATCGGACAATGTTCAAGTGATTCATACTCGGCACGAAATAATACACAATCAAACTTACAAGCATGAATGGATTCATACCCCATTCCCAGATCACGCAACATTTTCTTTGCCTCGTAGTACGACTTAGGCAATTCGCTTCCAACCGGTAACATTTGGGCCAGTAACTCTAACATCATATCGATACTTTTGTTGGTCATTCTGTTGATCACTTTAATGTGTAATAATTTCACAACGAAATTCAAGATCGACATTCCAGCACCTTCGAATGGAATTTTTTTTGCCTCATCAAGTAGTTCACTAAATAAATTTTGATCATTTCCACTTAACACTGGCATGTCGCCACTAACACTATGACCAAGTTGTGGACCTTGTAAGTCATGCAAAATATCGGCGATATCATCGTTTGCAGGTTGATTGTAACTACTGCTCCCTTCGCCGACATCAAAAAATCGTGACTGAGAATGATACTGCTCACCGTGATAAATCCACGTACGGTAAGTGGGTGATATTCCTGGCATGTATAAATGATTATGAACTTCATCTAACCGCTTCCTTTTCCTATTCAAACAATTTGCACATGGACAACGAACACGACCTTCTGCATCAATGTTTGTTTTGCGACTTCCATAAACTCAGACACTCCATTACGATATTCAACACTCAATCTATCCAGAGAGCTCATCCAATTTCTATCCATTTCAGCAGAATACCTAAATATAATAATATAATTATTAGATATCATTTTACATTGGAATCAACATTACTAATTCAGTAATACTTAATTTAAGCATATATATATATATATATATATATTTGGTTGATAAATTATTAAATAGTTTACAGAAAAATTCTATTTTGTTAATTAATATACTTACTCTACATATATGAATCATAAATCACTAACAAACAGCATATAAACACATATATAATCATAAAAATTGAAAATAATAAAGAAATATGAAAGAAGATTTACCTTTTTGGAAATTGATTACAATTTTATTGAAAATTTTTAGGAGAGATGTGAGCTGTAGGGAAAATTCTCAGATTTCAGAGTTTTTTACGAAGAGAATGAAGAAAAAACAGAGGGGGGAGAAGGGGTGTCGACCTTCTATTTTTTAATCTATCTTTAGCGTCGCATTTAGTATTTCGACGCCAATTGTTGCCGTTTTTAGCGTCGAAAAGGTGTCTTTCGACGCTACATGTTCCATTTTTAGCGTCGCAAAACGTTTTTTTCGACGCTAAATATAAAAATTAGCGTCGGATTAAATTTAGACGCGAAAGAATCAAGTTCTGTCGGTGGAAGCTTCATAACTCTTTAGCGTCGAACAAATATTCGACGCTAAAAGTATTATTTTTGGCGTCGAATATTCAAAATCGACGCTAATTATATACGTTTTTAGCGTCGACACCGTTTTGTCGACGCTAAATATCAAACATATAGCGTCGAATTAAATTTAGACGCGAAAGAATCAAGGACTGTCGGTGGAAGCTTCATAACTCTTTAGCGTCGAAAAATATTCGACGCTAAAAGTATTATTTTTTTCGATCGATTCACATTCGACTCTAATTGTTTCCTTTTTAGCGTCGAATGTAATTAGACGCGAAAGAGTCAAGGATTTGCCGGTGGAAACTTCAAACAACCTTTAGCGACGATATATGTTCGACGCTAAAAGTTAGTTTTGGCGTCGACTCCGTGTTTCGACGCTAAGAGTGTAATATTTGGCACCAAAAATTATTGCAATAATATAATTATTCAGCGTCGAATATTTTTCGACGCTAAAGTTCTGTTTTATAGCGTCGAAATATATTTCGACGCTAAAAAATAAATATTCTGCGTCGAATTTTTATTCCGTCGCTAAAAATATGACATATAGCGTCGAAACTAATATTCGACGCTAAACTAACTTTTAGCGTCGCATATTGTTTCGACGCTAAATATTTGGACGCTAAAAGCCATAATTCTTGTAGTGATATATTTGTCTATTTAAAGTGTTTAAAGTAATATTATAAAATTCTAGCTAGGGTATGGCTTAAATAACTCAAGAGGGTGAATTGATTTTAAAAATTTTAAGGTCTAAATAACTTTAACTCAATGCAAATCAAGTATTTATAATCAAAATAAAGTATAAGAGAGAGGGTTAGAAATATTTGACACCAATATTTAAGTGGTTAGGAAAACTTGAATACGTCCATGCCTCCAAACTACTCGCTTGAGGATTCACTACACCAACTGATTTATCGGGTGTCAATTAAACCTTTAGACCTCTTCTTTACAAGTTCGAAGATGACCCAATTCACTTAACGAATGTGAATCAATTCTTTTACAACAATTGGCTTCAAGGATGGCAACCCAACCTTTACAAGTGTCTCTCTACACTCAAAGTGTTTTCCATACTTACAATATAACCCAAGTGTATCCCAACACTCTAATCACTCAATTGATTATAAAAAAAAAAGTGACAGACAAAGTAATAACAAATACAAAGCTCATTTAATGAGAATTTCACAAGTTAAGAGCAATTTGTGTTTGATTATGTAGGTAAGCAAATTAGAGCACAAGAACACTTTTAGATATGATGAATGATCAATATAAGACGTGCAAGAAGTGATTCTAACGGATCTATAGATGTCTATATAGAAAATTGAAAAATTAACATTTTAAAATTCAAATATAGGTGTTGATGGTGTTTTTTAAGCACTATGATATTTAAGTAGTACGGCAGGGGTAAAATGGTAACTCCCTTCTTGATCGAGACCACTAATGCTGACCCGACCATTCGATGTTGCATACGCCAACGGTAAGGGGCCGAGCACTTGGTGATCAGTGACCGACCACTTAAGATCGGATGACCGGACATTATCAGATCGACAGCAGCATTCTCAGTTCAAAAGACCATCATGACCGACCTCATGAAGACCGAGAACATGACGAGATATGCTCCAAAAGATAAGACATCCTATTTTTACGGATGAGAAAATAGGTTATCTTACTTTCATGGGGAGAGGTTGATAAGTCAGTGTCCTAATAGGATATGGGGGGTGAATGAGTCAGTGTCCTAATATGATATGGGAAGTAAATTTAGTTTTAAACTATGAATCCTTATAAGAAAATGAATCTGATTTCTTTACTAGTATAAATAGAAGGGGAAGGTATACGTGAGAGGTATCAGAATCATTACCATCAGACTTGTAAACACAAGAGATATCGGAGAAGCATATCTCAGTAATAAAAGTATCATTCGATTTGTGTCCGTGGACGTAGGTTGGATCTAATCCGCCGAACCACGTTAAATCTCTTTGTCGATTGGCGTATTTATCTGTCTTTTGCTAAATTTGCTTTTGGTTCCCCCATAACCGAACAAATTCACTATTGAGGGAGGATTGTCTCGGGAGTAATATTCCTATATTGTTCTGAGACCAAAATCAGCCGTCAACAGTTAGCGCCGTCTGTGGGGAATCCAACGAAAAGCAATCAGTGGGTAGACACTCGAAAGGCTAAGATACTCAGGTCAGACAATCAGTGGGATTCGATCAGAAATTTGAGGAGACCAGTCCCGGAGCAGAAGAAACTCATACCGACACCTCCGAGTAGTCATGTTCAATAGATAAAGTCATATGTCCAAGTCAACTGTGTCGCGGGGAGGACATTATACACCCTCCTGAACAAACCTATGGCCCAGATAGTTCGGGAAATCCAGGATAAAGGTCTGTTGGCCGACCCTAATTTGAGGAGGTTCCCGATTGAGGAGGGAAATAGTAGGGCTTACTGTATCTACCATAACGTAAGGGGACATGCCACGAATGGGTGCAGAGACCTGCGGGAGCAGGTGGAAGACTTGGTGAAAAAAGGCTATCTCAGTGTGTACATAGACCATTCGGTTTTTTAGGTCGACCAAAGTTGATAGCGGAAGTCATCCGGTCGGATGCGTGGAATGCTGAGATGCAGAGAGGATGTATTAATAAGAGTCTTGCTTGTAATGACCCTTGTAGAGTTGCAAGAAAGGTAACGGATCCCAAAAATGTGAGTAAGACCTCTTCTGTCTTAGGCTGACATTTGATTATGCTTGTTAGTTATGGCCCACACAATGGTTTTGATATTTGTTTTACGGCTCGAGTATGCTCTTGTACCGCCGAGTCCGTTTTGTTGATATATATTTTACGGCTCGGGTCTGCTCTTGTACCGCCGAGACCGATGTTTCTTTCCGGCTCGGGTCTGCTCTTGTACCGCCGAGACCGTTATTTCCTTCCGGCTCGGGTCTGCTCTTGTACCGCCAAGACCGATGTTTCCTTCTGGCTCGGGTCTGCTCTTGTACCGCCGAGACCGATGTTTCCTTCCAGCTCGGGTCTGCTCTTGTATTGCCGAGACCGATGTTTCCTTCCGGCTCGGGTCTGCTCCTATACCACCGAGACTGATGTTTCCTTCCGGCTCGGGTCTGCTCTTGTACCGCCGAGACCGATGTTTCTTTCCGGCTGGGGTTTGCTATTGTACCGCCGAGACCGATGTTTCTTTTTGGCTCGGGTCTGCTCTTGTACCACCGAGACCGATGTTTCCTTTCAGCTCGGGGTTGGATTTCGTTCCGCCAAGGCCACTTGGTTATTCAGCTCGGGGCTGGATTTCCTTCCGTCGAGGCCTTATGGTTATTCAGCTCGAGGTTGGGTTACGTCCCACCGAGTCGGCTTATTTGGACCGACGATGTAACATTCACCCAGATCCAAGTCTTTCTTTCAGCTCGGGGTCGGGTTACGTCCCACCAAGTCGGCTTCTTTGGATTGGGGATGTAACATTCACCCAGATCCAAGTCTTTCTTTCAGCTCGGGGTCGGGTTACGTCCCACCGAGTCGGTTTCTTTGGACTGGGGATGTAACATTCCTCCAGAGCCAAGTCTTTCTTTTAGCTCGGGGTCGGGTTACGTCCAACCGAGTCGGCTTTTTTGGACTGGGGATGTAATATTCCCCCAGAGCCAAGTCTTTCTTCAGCTCGGGGTTGGGATACGTCCCACCGAGAGACTTATCATCGGCATGGGATCAGAGCATCTCCCCCATGGTCGGCCCTCTATTGGTCTGGGGAGGTGACATTCCCCCAGAGCCAAATGTTCTTCTCAGCTCGGGGTCGGGTTACGTCCCACCGAGTCGATCGTCATCAGCATAAGGGCAAAACATTTTCTCCACGGGTAGATATCGGGATCCTCGTTGACTGAGCACATGAAGTTGGCAGGAAGGACCAGATTTCCAGCCAAAACGTTTTTCTCTGCGGTTCCTGGAGTGACCACCGACGGATTCATCGGCACACCATCTTTTTTTATAGTTCCCGGCATCAACTCGCAAACTCATTGTTACCGAGAACTATGGGATAGATGTTGATGGTGTTTTTTAAGCACTATGATATTTAAGCAGTACGGTAGGGGTAAAAGGGTAACTCCCTTCTTGATCGAGACCACCAATGCCGACCCGAACATTAGATGTTGCATACGCCAATGGTAATGGGCCGAGCACTTGGTGATCAGTGACCGACCACTTAAGATCGGATGACCGGGCATTATCAGATCGACATCAGCATTCTCAGTTCAAAAGACCATCATGACCGACCTCATGAAGACCGAGAACATGGCGAGATATGCTCCAGAAGATAAGACATCATATTTTTACGGATGAGAAGATAAGTTATCCTACTTTCATGGGGAGAGGTTGATAAGTCAGTGTCCTAATAGGATATGGGGGTGAATGAGTCAGTATCCTAATAGGATATGGGAAGTAAATTTAGTTTTAAACTAGGAATCCTTATAAGAAAAGGAATCTGATTTCTTTACTAGTATAAATAGAAGGGGAAGGTATATGTGAGAGGTATCAGAATCATTACCATCAGAATTGTAAACACAAGAGATATCGGAGAAGCATATCTCAGTAATAAAAGTATCATTCGATTTGTGTCCGTGGACGTAGGTTGGATCTAATCCGCCGAACCACGTTAAATCTCTTTGTCGATTGGCGTATTTATCTGTCTTTTGCTAAATTTGCTTTTGGTTCCCCCATAACTGAACAAATTCACTATTGAGGGAGGATTGTCTCGGGAGTAATATTCTAATATTGTCCTGAGACCAAAATCAGCCGTCAACAATAGGTCAATTCTGATAACTCTGATTCTCAAATCTAGTAACTCAGATTCCCTAATTTGGTTACTCAGATTATAGTGAATCTTTCCTGATGAATAGTGATTTTTTTTTTTTTCATTTTTTACATTTTGGTCTCCGCTTTCAAAACTTCAATGAATTTGAAAATAAGTCCCATGAGTTTTGTAATCAATGAGATAGACCATTTTTCATAACCTATATAAGGACCACGAATGTCCTAAAAATGGTTCTTTTTAAATTATGTCCAACAATGATCAAACTTTGAAAAGTTTACATTATAGTCATAGATTTCACAACTTCTAAGAAGAGGTTTGGAAATCTATTAAGATAACTATTTATATCAAAACTTAGTAATAGTATGATGACCATGAAAGTTATGAAATTGATCAATTATGTCATTTTCTACATATTCTCGAAAAATAAAGTATTGACTCAAAATATGAATGATATGCATGAGGTATGTTTTAATAAACTCTTAAATGCTTATCATGCATAATCATAAACAAACATGTTTTACAAGATTCAAAAAAATGTCACTTATGCTAGTCTTCTCAAATCTTGCAACTTGTTTAGCTTGAATAAAAGTTCTTGAGCTTTTACTATTTTTTATGATTGTTCGTTCATGAATCTTCTTGATGGGTGCATAAGATTTTTTTGGAAATGTTGGAAACCCCGCCACCAAACCAGCCTACTCGAGCTTAAGTGGAGTAGGTAAAACCCCTTGCTGTCCCAGGGTCTTACATGAAATATGTTGGGGCAAATCAGGAACCTTTAGAGTCGAATCATAACCTTTCTCAGTAGAAACGGGTTCAATCGACAGGTCTAGAGTATGGATAAATTTCAAAAATTTGCACTACGAAAAAACTACAGATTACCGACCGAATATTCGATCGGTAATCTAAAATATTCGATCGATAATCAAGATTACCGATCGAAAACCAACCAAATATCTTCGATCGATATTTGTCTCATCGGTGATAAATTACTGATTGAAATAGCGTGGGTCGGTAACTTACTGACTGACTATATATTGATCAAATACTGACCGAACTTCATTCGGTTGGTAAATTGACTGCAATTAAAAAAAATAAATTACCCTATGGATGGGCCCACTAGACCGGCCATGGATGGGCCCCCACACAAAGGCCTTAGTACCACCCAAGAACGGGCCTATACTAAACCCACACAATCCACATTTAATTTTACAAATTGATGTAAGAATGTATGTGTGTGTGTGAGTAATAAAAATAATATATTTTATTTATTTTTAATATTTTTTTTATTTTTTTTAAATTTTACCGACCTACCGTTATTCGGTCGGTAAAATGATAATTTTTTTTATAATAAATATTCTTTTAGCGACCGAATTATCGAAAGAATATTTGGTCAGTAATATTTCTGTCGGTAATAGGTCGGTAATTGGCAAGAAATTATTTTTATCCAGTTCGGTCGGTAAATATCAAAAAATTACTAACCGAATAGTAAGTTAGTAATTTTGATCGGTAATTTAATATTTTCTTGTAGTGTTAAAAATCATAATTTTACGACCCTAAGTCATATATTTTATTAACATGGGACATTATGTTCCATTTCGATTCCATAGAAAAAATTCTAAGATGAATCAAAGTTAGGACAATCAAAAATGGGGCTTCGAAATCCCTAAGGACGCACCTAGTGCGCGTAATTTGTCCAGTACACTCCAAGGACGCACACCCTGTTGGGGTTTTGGCGCGGGTGCAGCGGAAGCTCGCGTTTCGGGTGAAATCGTAATTTTAAAAACTTTTTAAATTACTGAATAAATATTCAATATCCAATATGAATAATTCATTCATATTTCACCTAAATATTTTTATATATTTATTCGATATCAAATAACGATATAAATATTTAAGAAACATCGCGAAACTTTCACGAAAATATTTTTCCGCAAAATGGCATAAAACACATTTTTGACCGAACCAACTACATGAGAGCTGCCCAGGTCAGCCCCAACAGTACTAGGGAAATTCATGGGCTGCCAGAACAGTGACCAATTCACTGTTTGGGCAGCCGTTACTCAGTTGACTCAAAAGTCACATGGTAATGCCGTTTTTCGTCGTTTTCACATATTTCAACTCCGAAACAGTTTCCGGCAATTGTTCCAACACCCAAAACATATCCAATATATTTATATGACATACTTTTCATCACCATAAAAAGACTTTTTCCAGATATGATCCAGAAAGCAAAAATATCAATTTTTCATGCTTTAATCTAACTTTTTCAACATTAATCACAACACCAATCCAAACCACCACCAATGAAGCACCCAAGAAAAGTTCTAGGCATTACAAGAGTGGTCATAACACTCTAGAATGGCAACATATCATCAAATGACAAATTGAATAAATATTACAATAATATCTTTCAATACAACTTCACACATGCACCAAGCCTTCCATTCCATTTTCCAAATCAAAAACACCCAAATTCTAAAGACAAGAAGAAACCCTAGAATCTCTCTAGATGATCAAGAATAAGAAACATGCTTTCTAAGCTTAGGGATATTGAGGATTACCTTTAATCTCTTACTTTTCTTAGGCTTTTTCTTGATTTTCTTTACTTTTCCTTCTTAAATCATCAAGCAAATTTGAGAGTAATTTTTGGAAGAAGAATTCGGCCATAGCTTCCCATTGGAAGGGGAAAATTTTTTTTTACCTTAAAAAATTATAATGACCGACTTAGTGAGGGCAATTTGGTCAATTTGCCAATTTAATTCAATTAATTAAAATCAACCTTTATGTTAGCAAATCAAATTTGCACACCTTAAGCTTAATTAAAACATGCCACATGTTATCAATAATAATTAAATATTTTTCATAACAATTATGAAAAAGAATATCATTCAATTTTTCAAATATTTAACATTTAAATATCTAAATAATTAATTAATTTAATTATTATTATATATGTATTTTATTTACATTAAATAACAAATACATATATTAATGGCATGTGTCAAAGTCTCATTTGACAATTAATTAATATGTATCAAATTAAATTTTGTATCAAATACAAATACACATTAATTATTATTTGACTAAAATTTCCTAAAGCATGTGTTTTCGTTTAACCGTTTAAACGATTCGAATTAACTCATTTAATCCGATGAAGTATTATGAATAATTTGTATTATTCATAAGGCGTTGCCCAAGTGCTCAACGAGTACACTTCATATTGTGGGAATCTCTAAGTTTAGGTTTATCCGTCACGAAATCCAATTTCGTGTCCATAATTCACCCACTCATGAATTATGATAACCACAGATAGTCGAGGTCATTGCATACGTATAATCCCTCCGTCACAGACTATCCATATTATACCTAAGATATAGATAAGAACGTCAAATCCTTATGGTATAATATAGTCGAATTTCAAATTTACGATCTCTAAATAACACTCGAAACTTGCTTCCGAAGTTATACCACGGCCATGGATTTACTAGATCGCAAACACGTGTAGGATATATATGCCTTGTACGTAGGACTGACAGATTCTATCTTCATATGCACTGGATATCATGAGCGTCAGTCAACACCCAACGAATAGGCGGAGGTCTGATCTAAATAGATCGGTGATGTAACTGCCGTCAAAGTGTGGATGATAACTCATATATCCACTGTGGTATCTCAAGTCGAAGGACCACTAAGCTCGCTTAACTCTAGAAGATTCCTACTGACGTTGGTGTACCATCTATTAGGAAATCTTCAGTGAGTCATTCAGTGTTTATCAAATAAACACCTACATGTCTAAACGAGTCTCCCGAGACTCATGGTTCATTGGGATAAACCATCGGACCAATTCACGATATACGACATGTACTGGTCTCATTGGATTTTACTAACCGACTCGTGTTAGTAAATCTTGACCACGAACTTTATTTAAGGATATACAACTTATAGTGACGCTTCCCAATGTCAATTACAAACTACGTTGTAAGTGCGCACTATATTGTAAATCCTATGGTCTTTGTCTAATATACACGTATCACTAAATCAGATTTAGTTTCAATCTAATCATAATTAGATATCTAATCGTAATTAGATCGAATATGTATATAAAAGACAAAAGGTGCTACCATTAAATAAGTAATATTATGAAAAAAATGAATTGTTCGTATTTATGAATCGGACATAAAAACGATCTGGATTGGCACTCCGAGCACCAACCCTAACAATTTCTTCCACTTTCTCTAGTGCCAATCCACGGTATCATATACACATCTAAATGTGTATCACATACTCATGGCCCTCAAGAGCTCACCTAACACTCAAAAGGTAGGCAACAATAAGTAAGCCCGCTATAACATATTGAGTTTGTCCAACAAACCCAATCGTTTCCCTTAACCATCATCATTCATATTTTGTAGAACCCAAGTTCTATATCAATATGACTCAGATGCGATATCAATATTGTGCTATAGCTATTAAGTTGTCTATGTATTTAGAGATCATATCCAAAATACTATGTAGACAATCGTAAACACAATATTAATATCAAAACTTCTAATCTATAAGGTCACTATGTAACTTCATAAGTCAATACTTCATAAGTTACAACTAATTCCACTAATACAATAGAATCAACTGTGACACTCCCACTGCATCTTTTCTGACTTTATATGACGTGGACCATTTAACGTCATAATTAGACTCAAAACTAATCTGAACCTAATGGTTGCGGATTATATTCTCCATGAATAAGAAACTTGTTCTTAATATCCCAAAGATAACAAAGAACATGTTTCAAGACACAGCATATGGTCTACAACATATTAAAATAACTCGTAACAATTACAATTAAATTGATATCTTTAATCGTACATAATACAATATTCATTATGCCATCATCCTATAATGCATAAGATTGATTAAAAATTCTAATTAATTTCTCTTTCGACTAAGGAATCATCTTTTACGAAAGATAAATATTATATTCAAGAGACATACTAACTGTCAAACAATTATACTAACTGTCAAACAGTTATACTAACTGTCACACAGATAATCTTGATGTGTCCTTTATTAGATCATATCTAATGCACGACTAATGAGAGTATCTCACAAGTCTCTTAGTTTTATATCATATATGAAACTTTATATCAAATATAACAGAGACTACTCCCACTGTTTTCACGGAGAAAAGAAGACTTAGGTAAACTTTTTACCTTATAAACATCTCATTATTACATTAATAATGATAATGTCGTTAGGATATATAACACTAGAAAGAAATTTGTACACTCCCACTGACCCTACTATCATATGTGTATTCTTTATGCTTTGATAAAATCAGACAATCTGACTGTTATCAAAATTAGAAAAACACAGATTTCCGGAAAGCTCACCTGAGTCTACAATAGGCTCTATAAGCATTATACCAAACTGTGATTTTAGCATAATACAAACTCCAGGGCCATTCTAGAATGAACTCTTCAAACAAAGAAACCACAATGGATTTCTTATTCGAAGAAACCATTCAGGAACGCAACTTTGCATTCTTTTAGCCAAAATACATAGTCTAATATCAACATTAACCAACAGATCTTTAATTGTTCAATTAGTGCGACTAGAGACAAGTTTTATCAGAATCTACAATAGATTACTGAGTATAACCTTTCTCACTGTCATACTATAAAGGTCAAACCTTTAATTAGCTCACTTTACTTTTGATGCGCAAACAATTTGCACATTTTATGAACGATTCATAACGAAAGCTTAATCAAGTTCAAAATTTGATTGTAGTAAGCTACGAACAATCTTAGATCTATGGTTCAATGCTAACTTTCGAAACCGATATCAAATATCGCTCCCACTACAAGTTATAAGATAATTTTCTTCAATAAGAAAACAACAGAACCATTAAGTATCAAATACTTTGTAAATGATTCTGACATCCTATTGGACTTATATGGAAGGTGTCTAAGGGTCTTTTCATCTTATTAATTATAATTTTATTACTCGGGATCATAGGAAAGATATTCTATCAAACAAAATACAATATTCTATTAAATAGAATAAATGATAAACTTTTACTTGTACCTCAGAGGCGCAAGTACTTTCAATTATATAACTATTATACAAAAGAAAGATTCAAATCTCAAACTTTTCAAGATTCGAATTTTCTATTTATACATATCATATACGTAACTGTAGAAACTAATGTAACTTAATTAAAAAGATGAATTAGTGTTACTGGAGCATATCCCCAAGAGTATTGAAAACTAATTCGGTAACACTCAATATCAAACGAATCAGATCATTTAAGATTCAATTTCTCCCACTGATCAATTCCATCACGATGGAATCGTAGAAGAATAATACTGAGTAAGAATCACATTCATTAAATAACTTTAGAACTAATTGCCATAAATTTATATGTTTGATCTATCAAACATCCTTTAACAATTCAAAGACTCACGATGAATATTTTTTTAAAAAAATACAGTTTTCAATACTTCAAATAGAATATCTTTGAACCATTCAAAATATTCCATCCGCGTTCCATCAGAAATATATTGAAAGTTCTTGAACCATTCGAGACGTTCAATATATTTTCTTTTAGAAACACGCAACTAAGTCATGACAACTTATTAACTAAGTTACGAAGTAAAGAAATCTATCCAAGGAAATTTATAATTCATTAAACTACATACATCTAATGTATTAGTTTAATAAATCAGCGATCCAATGACGATCATTGGTTAAATGAGATTTAATCACATCCCGAATACAATATTCATTAAATGGATAAGGATATATGGTGTGATCTTGTATCAAACCATCTTTTACCATACGGAATAAGCATCTAATACATATGTGATAAAATCTCATAAAAACACTATTCTAAGTTATTTAGTTAACCGAATATTTTTCTTAATGTTTATCTTTTCATCAATGACACTACTAGTCATATTAATATATAACAATTGTTTATAAAGAACAAGTAACTATCCAATAGTCGCAAGTTTTGATATCAAATATCAAAATAATCATTAAACACTATTTTAAATAACAAGACGGGAGTTCTGGTATCCAATACCTATAGTTGTCGTATTGTGAGAATCGATATTCTCAACACACAACTATACACATCTCCTTTCTTAAGTTTATAATTTGCCTTCAATTATTCACAACAATTACAAATAATTGATTAGCAAACTGTGTCAAACACGTGACTTCTAAAAGTCATTAAAGCCAAGAAACGTCATTATAAGATAAACAAATACCTAATGGAGTTTTCTTAATGCCAGTCAAGAAACTCGAGACATGAACTAATTCACGTCAATTCTTACCGCACAAGAAATTATTCTATCTAGACAATTATATCCTTAAAACAGATAACTATTTAGATTACCTATCGTGACTTAGTAACTAAGTCACTAACCATCTTGATTTTCAAGAAAAATCGAAACAACAGCTTCCGATGGTTTTGACTAATCTAACAATATCCAAGTATACTAACATTCTAGAACCTATTCTAGAAATTCGCAACCATAAGTGAAGTCAGAAAATATATTCAAATAATATGCATGCAGTGGATTAGAAGTTTAATTCTATTAACAATATAGAATAAAGGAAAAGCACATAAGCGGCAATTTCCATAATATTACACACTACTTTAGTTATGGATTTTTAACCCAACAGTATCTCTCACTACTTTACGTAATACCGTAATCCCCAATGGAAAATGGGAATTCAATAATTAAATCGAATTCCATAGTGAGAAATGGACCCCATGAATATATTTCGACTCACAGCTTTGACACGATCTCGGCTATGTATATTCATTAGGTAGACAACTCATTGTCAATCACACTCAATGTGACTCCTGATTTTGGTCCTGACCGTTTCTCGTTATGACAGCTTTGGCACGTTCCCAAGGAGGAATATCAAGGCTTCACTTGCCAATGACAAACTCAAGCTACCGATGTTAAATTCTATCAACTACACCCTCACTGCTTTGGCACTTTCTCGGACGCAGCCATAGAAAGATACCTATAAACCGTATTGACAATACGAACCAAGAAACATGCATCCAATACATGTCACTTTACTGTCTTATTTAAGCGGGGATATTCCTCAAGAAAGCTTTGCTCTACATCAAATGTAGAATTTAATCTAGATCAATTTCCAAACAGTTCAATTCTACCTTAGAAAACATAAATTAATTTAACCATTAAATTTATGTTATGCTTCCCATTAGCGTAGAACCGAAAAGTCAAGAAATATCTAAATTGCATGCATGTGCAAACATCAAAATTGGATTATATATCATATATCAAGCATGACTAATGTAATGGATGAAGGATCAGACCTGCTCTGATACCATTTTTGTTGGGGTTTTGGCACTGGCGCAGTGGAAGCTCGCGGTTCGGGTAAAATCGTAATTTTAAAAACTTTTTAAATTACCGAATAAATTATTCAATATCCAATATGAATAATTCATTCATATTTCACCTAAACATTTTTATATGTTAATTCGATATCAAATAACGACATAAATAGTTAAGAAACATCGCGAAACTTTTACGAAAATATTTTTCCGCAAAATGGCATAAAATGCGTTTTTGACAGAACCGACTACATGAGGGCTGCCAAGGTCAGCCCCAACAGTACTAGGGCAGTTCATGGGCTGCCCAAATAGTGACCAATTCACTGTTTGGGCAGTCGTCACCCGGTTGGCTCAAAATTCACCCGGTAACACCGTTTTTCACCGTTTTCGCATATTTCAACTCCAAAACAATTTCCGGCACTTGTTCCAACACCAAAAACACATCCAATATATTTATATGACATAATTTTCATCACCATAAAAATATTTTTTTCCAGATCTGATCAGAAAGCAATAATATCAATTTTTCATGCTTTAATCCAACTTTTTCAACATTAATCACATTAATCACAACACCAAGCCAGGCCACCACCAATGAAGCACCCAAGAACAATTATAGGGATTAAAGGAGTGGTCATAACACTCTAGAATGGCAACATATCATCAAATGATCAAATTGAATAAATATTATAATAATATCTTTCAATACTACTTCACACATGCACCAAGCCTTCCATTCCATCTTCCAAATCAAAAACACCCAAATTCTAAAGAAAAGAAGAAACCCTAGAATCTCTTTAGATGATCAAGAACAAGAAACATGCTTTCTAAGCTTAGGGATATTGAGGATTACCTTTAATCTCTTCATTTCCTTAGGTTTTTTCTTGAATTTCTTTACTTTTCCTTCTTGAATCATCAAGCAAATTTGAGAGTAATTTTTGGAAGAAGAATTCGGCCATGGCTTCCCCTTGGAAGGGGATAATTTTTTTTTTTACCTTAAGAAATTGTAATGACCGACTTAGTGAGGGCAATTTGGTCAATTTACCAATTTAATTCAATTAAATAAAATCAAGCTTTATGTTAGCAAATCAAATTTGCACACCTTAAGCTTAATTAAAAAATGCCACATGTTACCAATAATAATTAAACATTTTTCATAACAATTATGAAAAAGAATATCATTTAATTTTCCAAATATTTAACATTTAAATATCTAAATAATTAATTAATTTAATTATTATTATGTATGTATTTTATTTATATTAAATAACAAATACATATATTAATGGCATGTGTCAAAGTCTCTTTTGAAAATTAATTAATATGTATCAAATCAAATTTTGTATCAAATACAAATACACATTAATTATTAATTTACCAAAATTCCCTAAACCATGTGTTTTCGTTTAACCGTTTAAACGATTTGAATTAACTCATTTAATCCGATGAAGTATCATGAATAATCTGTATTATTCATAAGGCGTTGCCCAAGTGCTCAACGAGTACACTTCATATTGTGGGACTCTATAAGTTTAGGTTTATCCGTCACGATCCAATTTTGTGTCCATAATTCACCCACTCATGAATTATGACGACCACATATAATCTCGCTAAACTATGCAAGTCGAGGTCAATGCATACATATAATCCATCTATCACAGGCTATCCATATTATACCTGGGATATAGATAAGAACGTCAAATCCTTATGATATAATATAGTCGACTTTCAAATTTACGATTTCTAAATAACACTCGGAACTATCTTCCGAAGTTACAGCATAGCCATGGATTTACTAGATCGCAAACACGTGTAGGATACCTATGCCTTGTACACAGGACTGACGGATTCTATCATGATACGCATTGGATATCATGAGCATCAGTTAATGACCGGCGTAAACACACACGTATAACGCAAGCGCACGTATCGTTCAAGTAGTATAAAAATATCGATCCCACGAGGACTTAATTCCTACTGTTGTTATTAATTGTTGAATCTATTTATTTACAAATATCTAATTAAATGGAGATGAGAGAGATTGTTTGTTGTTTGGTTGAAAGACTTTACTAAATAAATAAATAAATAAAATGACAAAAGAAAATACTAAGGAAAATAACAAAAGACACAAAGATCTAGGGTTGTGATTTATTCCAATATCATTATAAAGATGAAGTGATTATTTTATAGTTAGGAAATACAATGATTATTAACCTGGAACACGAAATTATGCGAAAGCATCTGTCGATGGTCAGACACAAATACCCAGTATAACCCAATTGAACCATATTCCTATGTCAACCACATTATCTGGATTCATTAAGATTAAGTTCCAATTATGGCTACCCTCGCCCGACAGGTATATTCCTATCCTGTAAGGAAATCTATTGAAAGGGTTATCTATCCTCAAGGAAGATCGTGGGCTATTGAGTCTAAGGTTTTAAACTTAAAATCTCTATGTCTAGTTCATTTTAAGTTTACCTAATCAATTTTATTAGTGATCGGTTAATAAAAAGCATTAAGATTAAGACTCAATAAATAAATCATTATATTACCCAAACTATAATCTAACCCTTATAAACTGGTGATATTGAAATTTATCACAACCCCAGATAACTATTTAGTTACAACATATAACTAGGACTAATAACTGAAAGATAAAAGACATAAAGTAAAAATACTGAAAAGTAAAAGACATAAAGTAAAAATGCTGAAAAGTAAATACTGAAAAGTAAATTGCAATAAAATAAAATGCTAAGGTAAAAGGAATTACTTTTACTACTACTAATTTAGATATCTCCCATAAAATAATATATAAACTTGTGATATTATTTAACCAACCGACCAATCTGGCGGTATCCTGATTAAGTCCAATTAAGTCCAACCAGCCATATAGGCGGTAATATTTGTCCATAATCCAGCCATAAAGGCGGTACCAAAATAAATTTATCAACCGACCAATCTGGCGGTATCCTTGATTAATCAGGTTCAAACCAACAGAAAATAAATATACCAACCGACCAATATAGCGGTATCCTTTATTAATCAGTATTTTAAAGTGTAAATATATTATTTTTAAGGGAGATTAATCTAAATAGTAACAGTAAAAGAATTACCTTTCACCCTAGCTGGGAAATTACTTTCTCATGAATATTAAGAACTGAAAAAGTAAAAAGTAAAAATTAAATTACTATTATTACAAATGGTAATTAAAATAAATTACAAATAAATAAATTAAAAAAAACTAAAAATAAAAATAAAAATTCTAGAGAGAGAAACTCTCTCTAGAGAGAGAAATCAAGAGAGAGAGAGGTGTCTTGAAATCTGAAATTTCGCGCTGAATTTATAGGCAAAAATTTCACTGTTCGCGCGTCGCGACGCCAAGGACCTCAGCGTCGCGACGCTGGATTTATCACTGTTTGTCGACGTGGCACGATGAGAAGGCGACACGTGGCATGGCGGCTGACTGTTCACGCGACACGTGTCAAGGCGGCTAAGACTCAATTATTGTGATGACGTCATGCTGATGTGGCGATGACGTGGCGCTGACGTGGCAATGACGTGGCGCTGGCGTGTGTTGGCGTGTGTTGCAATTGTCGGCATAATAGGATTGCGACACGTGGCGACAGTGTCACGCGCGGTGATTAGCTGATGCTGAGGTGTCAAGTTGACTTGGTTGACCTTGTGACGTGGCTGATGACGTGGCATGCACATGGCATGTTGACTCGTTGACCGCTGACATGGCTGATGACAAGGCGACACGTGTCAAGTCAAAGTGTCGGCAGCATATGATGTTGACACGTGGCACGGCGCACGTTAGCAGATTCGTTGTGATGGTGACACGTGGCACGGCGCATTTTAGCAAAGTCAAACTTCTCAAATCCTGATCAGTTGAACAGGCGCACGTTAGCAGATTCGGCTCACGCTGGGCGTCGCGACGCGGAAGGTCTGGGCGGCGCGACGCTGGAAATTACCGAAATGCCCTTTTTTCACCAATTTTCACTGTTTTACTCCAAATCACCTCCAGAATGTCCTGAAACTTTATTTATCTACAAAATAACACAAAACACATCAAAACATTCACAAAACTCAAGAAACTATACAAAATATTAGATTAAATGAGTGGGAATAGTGATATAAATACCACTCATCACACCCCCAAACCTAACATTTTGCTAGTCCTCGAGCAAAATACAGAATAAAATAACAGAATAAAATTTAACTAAGCCATTTTCGTAGGGATCACGGTTGCATTTAGCATATGCAACAAGCCTTTAAACCCCTAGGTGTCCCTAGTGGACGAGTTGTAGTCTCGTGAGGGTTTACAGCAATGATACCCACAAACATTTTACAAAAGTAAAAATGCAGTAAAACTAATGCACACAAAAGCAAAAAGACAAGCGAAAAGAGAATAAAGAAGATAGTAACTAATGAGGTGAAACTTCTACTACAAGTTACTAGATGTTTTGTTTCTATCTAAATTACCGAATAAGTAAGTTCTCCGATTATTTTTATCATTCTCCATATACACAGTCAACAAAATATTAAACAACTTTTTTTGCCCACAACAGTCATAAGTGCAGTTGATAAGAGAGTAATATTTTTGTCCTAAAGTTCTATCAGATTTCACACCTTTTTGGGGTATGGAATAATTTTTCTGATTTTTCTGATTTTTTCTTTGATTTTTTTTTCTATTTTTTATTTATATATAATATCTTCCATCTATGTAGCGAGTGTTGGGTCGATGGCTCCCAAACCAGTTGGCTTTAGGGCACCAGGTGTTAAGACACCCCTACGAACTTAATTACTCAGACTTCAGATATGAATATATTTTTTTTTGTAGCATCTTCGATCCATGTAGCGAGCTTTGGGCCAATGACTCCCAAACCAGTTGGTTTTAGGGCACTAGGTGTTAAAACACCCTTACAGACTTAATAACCCCGATCTTGGATACTTTATTTTTTTGTACATCAGAATTTTTTTTTTTTATTATTCCATTACTATTTATAGATGCTTCCTCCAATTAAACTAGAGCACGGAATATTACAAACTTTTCAATTACAACTCATGTCTGTATGTTTCCATGTAAGTTCATAATACCTGTCAACTGAACATAAGAAGATTCATTTTAGTCAGAATTATGGAGAATTCACAAATTAAATAATTCAAAAGGAAATAAACAAAAGATAACTTACTTCGAAATAAATGGCTTGAAATACGTCTCAAGAGTGGAAATTCCTTACTCGGCTATCTCTTATCAATTTCACCTTTTAGTTAAAATAAAAACACAGAAATGCAAAATATTTTTGTAATTTTTGAAAATTTTTCAAATTATTTTTTTTTTTGTATTTTTCTCAAAATTTTGGACTAAAAATAAAACACAATACAAACAAGTACTATTAACTATACCTCACCCCCAAACCTAAATGAGACATTGTCCCCAATGTCTTAAACAGTTGAAGAAGAGTTTAGAAAATAATACCTGATTAGCTGAAATTCTACAGGAAATTACAGGTTAAGATCCAGATTAATTCTACGCCTCTTACCACGATCGTCTTCGGACCAATTTATCTTTGAAATGATAGGGTCAACTTTCGGTTCATAGGCTATGAGTTGGTCAATTAGATCTGGAGCAGTTCTGGCAGTGAAGAGGAGTTCTTTTAAAGGTTTCGACACGAACCCATTTCTTCGAGCATCATCAAGAAACACCACAAAAAATCATAAAACCCATCAACGTTGTACAGCCCAATTGGTTTCTGGTGTATGTTTAGGTTCGCCCAAGATAGTACAATAAAAATTTCCTCCAATGTGCCCAAGCCACCTGGCAAAGCAATAAAAGCATCAGAACGGTTAATCATTTCTACCAGTCGTTCAGACATACCTGGCACGATCAGTTCCTCTCCGTTTGTTGGTTCAATAAGATTTGCTTCTGCCAAGGGTTTTGGGATGATTCCCAAAACGTGACTGCCTCCTTCCTGTACGGCCTTTGAAACGATTCCCATAAGTCCGAGATTTCCTCCGCCATATATTAGGTGCATATTCCTTGCTGCTAAGACTCGACCCAATTCCTGTGCTGCTTCTATATTGTGGTTTAGTACCAACAGTACTACCGCAAAAACACAAATGTTCTCAACTTGTCTTCTTGAAGTGGCTTCCATTTTTTATGTATTTCTTTTTTTCAAATCAGGATGCCTTCAAAAGTGCAATGACGGGCTGAATTTATAGTACCTGAAAAGGGTGAATAAATAGCACAAGTATCTTCCAGAGGACGCTTGTTAGCTAAACAAAAAAATGGATCGTGAAATGTCAAAAAGTCTGGATCCTGTCTACGAAAATAAAGATAATTACAAAAGAAAAGCGAATCAAAGCAATAATTAAGGCAACGGAATTGTGTACGCAATACGCCACTCGCGTAGTATAAATTCATTAGGATGTATCTTAAGATTTCATTCCTTATTCAGCCATCGTTAATGAATTGCCAAACACAATTCCTTCTGTATTAAAATGCTTCGTTTGTGCTTTTCCCTACAACATAACACACAAAATTAAAAAGTTCACACTATGTATACACAAAAGAGAGATTAGAAGATAATACATGGTCAGCTGAAATTTTACAGGAAAATTATCATAAGGAAAAATTTATGTCCAATTTTACGTTTTTTACCCCGATCGATAATTGATCATTTTTTAGTGAAAATTTCGACAGAGTCACCTCTAAAAACTCAAAATTCCCCAAATTCATCCTAAAAAATTATCACCAATCAAATCCCAACTTTGGCATTTTCAGAAAAATCCGACAGAGTCTCCCCTGAATTTTTGATTATCCAACACAACCTAAATCTATCAAATGCCACAAACACTCCAATTCAATTCTTCGCTCCCACAACTACGAATCAAATTAATCCACAATCCAACCCTTCGTAATTCAAAATTCCCAAATCAAACAACCACAATTCAAACCTAATTACCAAATCAATTACCAATTACAAATCAATTTTTATCAAATCATTAATGTTAATCTCAAATTCTGATTTTGGAAGTGGTGGGTTCTCTCGGTTTTGGTTCGTTGGTGGCTCGGTGGTGGTTCACGGTTTCTCTGTTTTGGTCTCAGGTGATGGCTTCTGGTTTCGGCAAGAGTGGGTTCGTGGCTTTGGGTTGGTGATGCACGGTTTGGCTTGCTCACGGTGTGGATCTCGGCTGGTGATGACTTGCTCACGGCAAGGATGGCTCTCGGTTTGGGTGTGGTTTGCGGCTAGTGGTGTCTCGGCTGTGGTGGGTTTCGGTGAAGGTGATCAGCAAGTGTGGATTTTGTTGGTGCTCGACAGTGGGTTCGGCTTTGAGTGTTTCGTGGTGGATGGGTTGGTTTTGATGGTGAAGGACGGGCTCGGTCACGGCAAGACACGGCTCGGCTTTGTTCAATTTTTGTTGGATCTTGGTTTTGTTTTGTGGTTGAAGTGGCTGTGATGGATCTTGGTTTTGGTTTTGGGTGTTGGCTTCTCGGCAGTGGCTCGGTTCTGGTAGATCTTGGCTGTGGCTCTCGGTGGTGGCTTGCGGTGGTCGAGGGTGATGATTCTTGGTGATGTGGGTGCGGTTGGTGGGTCGTGGTGATTCACGGTGGTGGGTATCTCGGCTTTGTTCATTTTGGCAGTGGCGTGGCTGGTGGATCTCGGTTTTGGTGGGCTTGGCGAATGGTATCGGTGATGATGAGTGGTTGCGGTTTGGGTTGGTGAGGGCTAGATGTGTCGAGATGATGATGAAGAAGATGAAGAGTGAAAGGAGATACTGCCAGCACCCTGTTTTGTGTCTCTGATTTCGAGTCAGCGTCGCGACGCTCGAATGAAATATTTTTTTTTTTTTTTTTTTGGCAAAACCATGTCTTGCGACAGATGAATCCATAGGGACGCGTCCCAAAAGTAGACTTCTTACTCGGCCGTCTTTTCTGGATGACTTTGTATCTTCGTGATTTTGTCAAATTTTTATTTTGAAAATCCCGCTTGTACTGGTTTGCTTTGTCCTGATAATTCCATTTTCATTTTATTTTTTCCTGCAAAATCACACAAATTAAAAAGTTCACACACAAAAATAAATAAATAAATAAATTACAACAAATTGCATGGGTTGCCTCCCTGCTAGCGCTAAATTTTTCGTCTTCAGCCAGACGTGACTGAAATTCATCTGTTAAGGAGGTTTCAGTGTCGTTTTGGATGTCCTATCAAAGACAATCCCGTGAGCGTTGCTTTTGAAGGGTCTCTTCCAACGGTAAAGTGGCAAAAAGAATTTTGTCTCATTCAGTGCTCGTGTCACTTTTTTAATCTTTGTTGCTCCAGTGGTTCCTGCAAAGAAAGAAATAAAATTAGGAGGTCTCGTATGGTGCTTGACTTGGAATGGAAATTCCATTCTGTCAAGCTTCTGGGTGATTCTTTGATTTGTACTCCCCAAAACAGCGATGTTTTTCCTGAATGCTCTGGATCTTTAATAAAGTCAGACATTTGCTCCTCCATTTGCTCTGCTTCTTGCTCCACCTTTTCTTCACAGATGTATTTGAAAATTTCTGCATTAAGCTCTTCATCTGTCATCTGTGAAATACATGTTTCAAAATTGTCAACCTGAAAAGAAATGTTAGATTTTAGGTCTTCATCCTCTGATCTGGTTGAAGTGATTGGCTCAGGTAGATCTTCATCAAACATTTGTGCAATGGAATCTCCAAGATCTTCATTTTGAGGATACAGAATTCCATCCTCAATTTTTGATGTAGTTGGTACAAACAGCTCAGTTTCATCCTCGTCAGAATCTGAATAATAAAAATCAAATCGAGACTTTGCCGGTTCGGTTTCCTGAACTGATACCTCTGGTTTTGATCTGCTCAGCCTCCTCCTCTGTTAAGGTGTCATCGTGGATTTTGGTACTCGAGGTTCATCAGTGTCATCTGAAACTGGTTCTTGAGGTATGATGTTCTGGTTTTCTATTAATTGTCTGATTTGATCTGTCATTCTCTGTATGGATCCTGCGTTATTCTGAATTTGTGCATCAAATCGAGCTTCTTGTTCTTTGAACATGTGAATTAATTGATCTTCCTCGGATGGTTCTGGTTCTTGATAAGGATCGAAGGAAGATGGTGGATAAGATGGAAAATGTGATGGTTCTGTGAAATATGTTGGCTCATCATACCATGAAGGATTCTGATAGTTCTGCCACCCTGAATTGTAGTTGTACTCGCAATAATCGCTTGGGTGGTTACCATTACAAATGTCACATCTCCACATTGAGTTCTGTTGAGCAAAAGTAGTATTACTTGGTTCTGGCATCCAGTGATAGTCATTGGGCTCAACAACAGGCCTCAGAAAACTGGACTGTTGCTCCCAGATTTGGGGTGTATCTTCTTGTAAAGTTCGTGATCTTTCAATCTCCCAATAATGTTCCATTTTTTTTAATCACCTGAAAACAAAAGAAATAAAAATTACAAAATAAAAGAAAGAAAATTAGATATAAGTAAATTAGATAGTTTCAAAATTAACAACTCAAGAAATATTAAGTCCCCGGCAACGGCGCCAAAAACTTGACCGGCGTAAACACACACGTATAACGCAAGCGCACGTATCGTTCAAGTAGTATAAAAATATCGATCCCACGAGGACTTAATTCCTACTGTTGTTATTAATTGTTGAATCTATTTATTTACAAATATCTAATTAAATGGAGATGAGAGAGATTGTTTGTTTGTTTGTTGAAAGACTTTGCTAAATAAATAAATAAATAAAAAGACAAAAGAAAATACTAAGGAAAATAACAAAAGACACAAAGATCTAGGGTTGTGATTTATTCCAATATCATTATAAAGATGAAGTGATTATTTTATAGTTAGGAAATACAATGATTTATTAACCTGGAACACGAAATTATGCGAAAGCATCTGTCGATGGTCAGACACAAATACCCAGTATAACCCAATTGAACCATATTCCTATGTCAACCACATTATCTGGATTCATTAAGATTAAGTTCCAATTATGGCTACCCTCGCCCGACAGGTATATTCCTATCCTGTAAGGAAATCTATTAAAGGGTTATCTATCCTCAAGGAAGATCGTGGGCTATTGAGTCTAAGGTTTTAAACTTAAAATCTCTATGTCTAGTTCATTTTAAGTTTACCTAATCAATTTTATTAGTGATCGGTTAATAAAAAGCATTAAGATTAAGACTCAATAAATAAATCATTATATTACCCAAACTATAATCTAACCCTATAAACTGGTGATATTGAAATTTATCACAACCCCAGATAACTATTTAGTTACAACACATAACTAGGACTAATAACTGAAAGATAAAAGACATAAAGTAAAAATACTGAAAAGTAAAAGACATAAAGTAAAAATGCTGAAAAGTAAATACTGAAAAGTAAATTCAATAAAATAAAATGCTAAGGTAAAAGGAATTACTTTTACTACTACTAATTTAGATATCTCCCATAAAATAATATATAAACTTGTGATATTATTTAACCAACCGACCAATCTGGCGGTATCCTGATTAAGTCCAATTAAGTCCAACCAGCCATATAGGCGGTAATATTTGTCCATAATCCAGCCATAAAGGCGGTACCAAAATAAATTTATCAACCGACCATCTGGCGGTATCCTTGATTAATCAGGTTCAAACCAACAGAAAATAAATATACCAACCGACCAATATAGCGGTATCCTTTATTAATCAGTATTTTAAAGTGTAAATATATTATTTTTAAGGGAGATTAATCTAAATAGTAACAGTAAAAGAATTACCTTTCACCCTAGCTGGGAAATTACTTTCTCATGAATAGTAAAAACTGTAAAAAGTAAAAAGTAAAAATTAAATTACTATTATTACAAATGGTAATTAAAATAAATTACAAATAAAATTAAAAAAAACTAAAAATAAAAATAAAAATTCTAGAGAGAGAAACTCTCTCTAGAGAGAGAAATCAAGAGAGAGAGAGGTGTCTCGAAATCTGAAATTTCGCGCTGAATTTATAGGCAAAAATTTCACTGTTCGCGCGTCGCGACGCCAAGGACCTCAGCGTCGCGACGCTGGATTTATCACTGTTTGTCGACGTGGCACGATGAGAAGGCGACACGTGGCATGGCGGCTGACTGTTCACGCGACACGTGTCAAGGCGGCTAAGACTCAATTATTGTGATGACGTCATTGATGACGTCATGCTGATGTGGCGATGACGTGGCGCTGACGTGGCAATGACGTGGCGTTGGCGTGTGTTGGCGTGTGTTGCAATTGTCGGCACAATAGGATTGCGACACGTGGCGACACATGTCACGCGGTGATTGGCTGATACTGAGGTGTCAAGTTGACTTGGTTGACCTTGTGACGTGGCTGATGACGTGGCATGACACATGGCATGTTGACTCGTTGACCGCTAACATGGCTGATGACAAGGCGACACGTGTCAAGTCAAAGTGTCGGCAGCATATGATGTTGACACGTGGCACGGCGCACGTTAGCAGATTCGTTGTGATGGTGACACGTGGCACGGCGCATTTTAGCAAAGTCAAACTTCTCAAATCCTGATCAGTTGAACAGACGCACGTTAGCAGATTCGGCTCACGCTGGGCGTCGCGACGCTGGAAATTACCAAAATGCCATTTTTTCACCAATTTTCACTGTTTTACTCCAAATCACCTCCAGAATGTCCTGAAACTTTATTTATCTACAAAATAACACAAAACACATCAAAACATTCACAAAACTCAAGAAACTATACAAAATATTAGATTAAATGAGTGGGAAATAGTGATATAAATACCACTCATCAGTTAACACCCAACGAACAGGCAGATGTCTGATCTAAATAGATCGGTGATGTGACTGCCATCAAAATGTGGAGGATAACTCATATATCCACTGTGGTATCTCAAGTCGAATGACCACTAAAATCGCTTAACTCGAGAAGATTCCTATTTACATTGGTGTACCATCTATTAGGAAATCTTCAGTGAGTCATTCAGTGTTTATCAAATAAACACCTACATGTCTATATGAGTCTCCCGAGACTCATGGTTTATTGGGATAAACCATCAGACCAAGTCACGATATACGATATGTACTGGTCTAAATGAATTTTACTAACAGACCCTTGTTAGTAAATCTTGACCATGAACTTTATTTAAGGATATACAACTTATAGTGACGCTTCACAATATCAATTACAAACTACATTGTAAGTGCGCACTTCATTGTAAATCCTAGTATCTTTGTCTAATATACATGTATCACTAAATCATATTTAGTTTCAATCTAATCATAATTAGATATCTAATCGTAATTAGATCGAATATGTATATAAAAGATAAAAGGTGCTACCATTAAATAAGTAATATTATGAAAAAGACATTGTTCGTATTCATGAATCAGACATAAAAACGATCCGGATTGGCACTCTGAGCATCAACCCTAACACACCCAGCACTCCAGAAATTGATTTTTCACCACAAATCAGTTCCAATTTTCACCATACACATAAAAAACACTTTAAATCTAATTTTAACATCAAAACCAACATCAACACACCCTAAATACATCTTAAACAAAAAGAACATACTTTTAATTAATATGTAATATCCCCAATCCGGGAAGGTTAACAGCAAATGACAGATTCCACTGTCACCAAAGCCAACTGACCGTAACTAAAAATACAACCATTTTCTTATCTTAAATAACTTTTATCTTAACAATATGCATGCACACACACATTTTATAAATATGTGTTAATATATGAACCGCAAGGAAACATACATAGTATGAATACTCTGTACAAGCATAAACATGTCATACAACAAAAGAAAAAAGGAACTACATTCTGTGTGAATGTAGGTCTGACATGATGGACCGCTATGACTAGTGACTGCAGTGCTGCTCCTGTCCCCAATCTATTTCTCCAAAAGATGGTTGTGGCTCACCGGCTAAAATAACCTGTAAAATTGGAGAGTAGGGGGAGATGCATGTGAGTCCAAGAGAACTCAGTGAGCGGAGCTATAAAACCAGAAAATAATATTAGAAATACTGTATCGAAAGCCCGTAAAAATTAACTTTTTTCTGAATTCATAAATATGAAAGTCATGTATTTCTTTCGAAATATATATGAAAAATCATTTAATAAAATCATCTTTATGAAAATCTCTGAAGCTCTGTAACAACTCTGATGCATGGGGGCGTTACGTCTCGCCATCCCCCCATACGCCCAATCTGGTGGTCTTGGGGCATTACGTCTCATCGTCCCCCAAGCCACTGACCGAGAGCCGGGGGTGCTGATCTATGCTACCATTCTGACTCGGAATCTAGGATCTAGGGGCGTTACGTCTCGATGTCCCCTAGTCTTGCTCTACATTTGTACATGTTGTATTTGTCAATTCCATAAGAACCATAAAACCATACTTTGAAATTATTTTCATCATCAACACATCTTAAGTCATTTGAAATTAGTGCTTAAATAAACTTTTTATAAAACTCATTTAAAATCAAGGAAATAGAAATCTCCATTTTGAAAAAATAAAAACTTTGAAGTAAATACTCCACTAACAGTGCTACGACAAGTCTGGTGTAGTTCCTGGCGTAGGTGATCTCCGAGTGCCTTGACGTTGATCTAATGTCAAAGAAATCATTAGTTCCCTTGCAATTGATAAGAAAGAAAATATAATGCATGATTGGCGTTTCATGACGTAATACGTGTATATACTCTTATACAAAACCTTTAGGGTGTCCTATAATATCCTAGGGTGAGATTGAAATGAATTAAACTGATCCAAGAAATTCAGTCACGCGTGACCGAAAATATAGATTAATCTTTTTTATATTATAATATATAAATTGTAATCTAATGATTAGTATTTAATTTAAATCTGGATTAATTATTGATAAATTTTGTCACCGCCTATATGGCTGGTTTTATTTATTTGGCATAATTGAGTACCTAACTGGACTTGTTATAGACAAATGTTATCACTGCCTTTATAGTTGATTTTATTTGTTTTGGCGTAATTAATTCATGAAATAAATTAGCTGGATAATAATGACAATTTATATATTATAAAAGATAATATTTCTAAATTTGGAATATTAAAAGGGGATCCCATATCCCTATCATTTTATTTTATTGTTGTAGTTTAATTCAAAATCTTCAATCATTTCAAGCAATTCACTCTTTTTATTTTTTACTCGAATAATTATTTTATCTTATTAAATCTATTCCATGTGGATCGACTCCAGATTTATCAGGTTATTTTATTACTTCGACACTCTTATACTTGGGAATAAAGAACCACATTGTGAGTGTGTCAAGTTTTTTGTGCCATTGTCGGGGAATATAATTTAGTATATAGAATAATAATTTAACATCCTTGCATTCTTTTCTTTTCTTTTCTTTTTTTTATTATTTATTTATTTTATTTTCTTTATTTTCTACATCTCAATTTTTTTTTACTTTTGTTTTTTTTTTTTTTGCATTTGTGTATAAACAAGATGACCAGATTGATCCTAAATGAATCCTGAACTCAAACACTTCACATATAGACAAACCCTGTACTTAATTCTTCAAGGTCATAGGAGACAGAAAAGTGAATTAAAATAGAGCATGCATTTTGCCAAAGAATTTCTTAAATCATCCCCATCTAGAGATTCCTTCATAATTTTTTGTGAGAACCTAATTCTAGAAATTGAGACAACTGAACAATAAATTCAATTTAGATCTGAATTGACAAGATTTAGAGGACATTTTATTTCTAATCAATACATTTGTATTTTTTTCTTTTTCTTTTTTTATCATTTATTTTTTATTTTATGTTTTCCCACTTGTTTATTATTATTATTATTATTATTATTATTATTATTATTATTATTATTATATTATTATTATTATTATTATTATATATTATTATTATTATTATTATTATTATTATTTTCTTTTTGTAAGTATTGCATTTGCATATTTAATTTTATCATATAGTTTGCATTTAGGTTGCATGAGACATTGTCTCGATCATCTACCGGTAGATTAAATAAAGAGTTTCCATCACCTTAGTCATCAGTCAAAATGGCCGAGAACCAAAATGAAAATCCACCTGCCTGAGTTGAAAATACAGTTAATCAGGAAAAAATGAGTCTCAGCATGACGATCTTAATCATTCTAGGACACTTAGACAATTCATGAATCTCACTAGGACATGATCATCATCTTGCATTATTTTCCCCCAGATGCATCACGTTTCAATTTTAAACTAGGTATCATCCAACTTTTACCCACATTACACTGTCTAGAATCAGAATATCCTTATCAGCACTTAAGGAAATTCGAGGAGGTATGTAACACTTGCACAGACCAGAATTGTAGCATGAATATAATTTGACTTAAGTGTTTTCCCTTTTCTTTAAAAGATAAAGCTAAAATTTTGCTGCAGAACCTTAGGTCAGGATCAATTAGAACTTGGGATGATTTGCAAGGGCAATTTTTGAAAAATAAATCTTTCCCCATCACAGGACAAATTCTTTTAAGAAGAGAATCACAACTTTCGCACAAGAGTCGGGGGAAGCACTTTATCAATATTGGGAGAGATTTAAAGAAATGTTGAATGTTGTCCACATCACAGGTTTGAAACATAGAGGCCGGTTTACTACTTCTATGAGGGTTTAATACCCCAAGGTAGACAAATAATGGAAATGATGTGTAATGGTGAGTTTAGGGACAAAAATCCCGAAGATGCACTAGATTACCTAGAACACATAGCAGAGAATGCAAAACTATGGGACACAGTTGGCACTTATGAGTCGCCTGTAAAATCACAGTAATCTAGTAGATGTATGTTTAACCTTAGGAAATACCATGACCTTTCTGCTAAATATGCATCTCTAGCTAAAAAATTTGAGACATTAGAAATGAGGAAGAGTGATCATATCAAGTCAATTCAAGAAATCACATGTCAAATCTGTAATTCAAATGAATGTGTCACACTAGTTTGCCCAACCTTACCAGCCCTTCAAGAATGCCTCTATGACCAAGTCAGTTCCATAAACATCTTCAAGAGACCAAATCCAAACCCATACTCCCAAACCTATAATTCTGGATGGAGAAACCATCCAAACTTCAATTGAAGGAATGATAACCAAGCACAACTATCACAACAACCTCCTCAAGTACATTAGAATTTCCAAAATTCCCAGAATTGTGCACCATATGTCCCACCGCCTAGGAAAACCCTTGAGGATACCTTGTAGGGGTGGGCATTATCGGATTCGGATCGGATCAGACCGAATCCGAATCCGATCCGATTCAATTAGTTTCAGTTTTTTAGATCCGATATGGTTTGATATCCTTATCAAACCCGATCCGATCCGATCTGATAACTATCGAATCGGATCAGATTTGTTTGATCCGATTCGAATATAAATTGGATCGGATATATTTGATTTGATTAAGGATCGAATCAAAAAGAATGTTTTGTTTTGCCTGGCACTCAAATCACGCCCATTTTTTTCTCACCAATTTCAATTTCCCACATTTTCTCACCTCCCAAATACCTGGAAAAATTGTCTGTGAAAGCCAGCATGTCAACAACCACCATCGAGTATGTCCACAACCATTACAGCTCCAAAGAATACCTCAACACTTACTCTGAACACCCTGACCACATGGACGTGGTCAAAGAATCAGTCCTCCTGATCTGCGATGACTTTATGGTCATTGATTGGGTGGCTGATCAATCTCCAGATCCAGATCTGATCGTCTTACCTCGGTACCTCTCGGTTCAGCTGCGAGGGTTACGCTTTTGAAACTGAAGGAGAATGTTGGGGAGGATGTGAAGAGTGGGATATTTGGGGTGATTAAGTGAATTAATGTGTTTTGAGGGAATTCTACAAATTATCTGCGGGGAAAATTTTTCTGCCAGAGCCAAGGGTTTTGACTTTTGAGATTGCTTCCATCATTATCGTTTTCAAGGGAGTGAAAGAGATGCAGGAAGCGGATTTGAATCTGCAGAATGAGAAGGTTAAGGATTATGCAGAGGGTGTCGTTGTTGTTGATTATGTGGTGCCTTCCTAACCACTAGACGAAAGGGATCTGAAAGCCCTTTTCTTCTTCTAGCCTTTAATAAGAGACCGGGTTCTGCAAAATCTGATCGAATCAGATCCGATCCGATCCGATCCAAAATCCAACGAACTGATTCATCCCGATTCGATCGGATTCGGCAAACAAATCCGATCTGATCCGATCCAATTTTATTGGATCGAATCGGATTGAATCATGTCTGATCCGATTCGATGCCCACTCCTAATACCTTGTATGCATTCATTGTGAAAGATGAAGCCATCAATTACCAAAATGTGCAAACATTGATTGATTTGAAAGATATTTTCTCCAAAATCACATCTACATTGACCATTAATGAGAAATGAAAGTTTCTCGCACAACCATAGCCAAACCCCAAGAGTCATCAAAGCCTTCATGAGGGTAGTTCTAGTAGTCAATACATAGACCAAGTCAAATATGTTATTACTCTTCGCAGTGGTAAAGTCATCTGATAAGGCACATGATGCAACCCATGAAACATAAGGACAGTTCAATATTATGCATATTCCAGAAGGTCCAATTATGAGGTCTCGAGCTAAGAAGATTGAGGAAGCAATGCATGGATTAATATAGAAGGCCATATTTGGCTATTCGCGAGCCTCTACTACATTGAGTATGGGTTTGACGTTGAACGAACATGTGATAGTGAACCTTATTCTAGCCAAGAAACATCAAGATACTTAAGCCTATTTTAGTATAGTTGCTTGTTAGTTATTGTTGTTATTTATTAAGGTTTGACTTTTATGTTTGATGTATTAATTTGGATTTCTTAGGGTTTGAATTTTCAATGTTGGTGTATTAATTATGTTGGTTATGAGTTTGATGTATTAATTAGGTGGATATATTATTTTGGTTGTGGAGTGTGATTGTAGCCTATAAAAGGCTTGTTCTCTCTATGTTTTAGACATCAATTTCTTTCAATAAAAATACATCAATTTTGTGAGTGTTGAGTAACCCTCAATTTGTTCTCACTGGTTTTGGCTTATCAAAGGTATGCTAATTCTTTGTGGCGCTCCAATAGCACTCTAGGTTTCTGTTGCTCATTCTTCAGAGGTTTAGAGTTTCAACCGGACTATCTTGGCTTTCTTGGGAATAATTTCAGTCTTGTGTGGGTTTTCTTGGCTTGTTCCGGGCAAGTTCTCATCAGTTGGTATCGGGAGCAAAGGTTCCAAGTCAGTTCACATATCTAGCTTTGCTAGTTATCTGATCGTATGTGTGTTTATTTTATTTTTCAGTTCTGCATTCGTTTATCTTTTCTGGGATTTCATTATTATTGTTTGTATTTCACTACCTTCCTTATTTTTTGTGATTTTTCTGTGTTTCTGTCTTCTTTTCTACATTTGTGCAATTTTCGATTCTAAAGCCTTAGGACTCATTGTGCTAGTTGGTGAGGAAATTTTGGAATTAATAAAAATCAGGTCAATTCCACAACATCGAACGGTTTAGAAGGTCCGAGGGACCAAACAAAAAAAATAAATACAAAAATTTTACCTACGTGTAATTTTTTTCCTAGTATTCATTTTTTCGAGACGAAGTGATTGAGGTAATTTACCTGTGCATGTTTACAAATTCCAAAATTCATGTGCAATTCCTTGCTTACTCTCCTATTGGCCATAATCGATAGTGTGCATGTTTTCCTTCTTCTATTCGTACATAACTAGCTTTCTTTATTAAATCTTCTGAATTGTGTCATCATCCCGTTCATTTTCTGCTTGTGTCTACCTCTTCTGATGTACTTTCGATTGAGCTAAACAGTGTTATTTGGGACAAATTAAGGGTTTCGACCATATCAGGCTCAAATCCTTTGAGAACGCATCCGAGGGCAAGAGAGGTCAATTGCAAATGTGGGTGAGCTTAACTTCGAGTAAAATCCATTTGAGTGACAAACACGAAGGAACTGTGAGGATTTTCCGTTTTATTTATCTATCTTTCTTTTGTTTTTTTTTACTAACATTTGTTGCAGTTGCAAAAAAAAAAACAAACATGTCCAGAGAAGGCGCAGTTCCGGGTCAAAGTTCATATTCTCAACAGGAACCCGAATTGAGAGATGTGGCAAATAATGTGACGGCGCTTCAATACGAGTTTCTTCGGGTCTTGGAGTTGATGCGAGATATTCGAGATGAAGTGCATGCGATGAGACACAGTAACCCACAGGGAAGTATGCCACCACGACCAACTAGAGCTAATGAGGCAGGGCCTAGACCCCCTAGACCTGGTGGGCAACGGACTGTACCTATGGATGAGATGGAGACCGTGGATGAATTTGATGAGGAGTTTGACAGAGTATCAGAGGTGGATACGGGTGGATTTCAGCCTAGAAGAGGTATGAATGAAAGGATGTTCAAAATGAGTCATGAGGATGAGGAAGATGGTGACCTGAGTAAAATCAAGATGGTTATTCCTTCTTTCCACGTCAAGAGTGATCCTAAAGCTTACCTAGAGTGGGAACGTAAGTTAGAGCTTATTTTTGGCTGCCATAACTATTCGGAGTTGAAGAAGGTGAAGTTGGCAGTTATTGAATTTACCTATTACGCACTTGTTTGGTGGGACCAAAATGATGACATTCGGAGAAGTAGTGAGTGCTTGATCACCACATGGGTATAATTGAAGACAATTATGAGGAAGCGGTTTCTACCTAGCCACTAATATCGAGATTTGTATCATAAACTTTATAATCTTACACAAAGGTTTCAGAGTGTAGAAGACTACTATAAAGAGATGGAAATTGCCATGATCTGAGCTAATGTAGAAGAAGACCGAGAGGCTACTATGGCACAGTTTCTAAGTGGACTGAATAGAGAGATTGCAAATGTCGTGGAACTGTAGCATTACATGGAGTTGGAGGACATGGTACACATGGCAATGAAAGTAGAGTGCCAATTGAAGCGAAAAACTGGCTTAAGGAGCAACTCGGGTCCAAACAATATATGGAGGCCAAAATAGGGATATAATGATAGGGATGTCACCACATCTAGATTTAGATCAGAGGCGTAGAAACCAAATGAAGACTTCACCACCAAGCTTAAACCAGATCCGACACACCACCAAATATAAGTCGGGACCTTAGTGTTTCAAGTTTTAGGAAGTGGTCATATAGCTTCACATTGCCCTAATAAAAAGACCATGTATATGTGGGTGATGGTGAGGTGATTTCAGATGGCGAGGATGTTGCAGAGGAGACGCCCGGGTTGGAAGTCGCTACTGATGAAGAAGGGGTGGAGTATGCAAACAATGTGGAATCCTTTGTGACCCGACGTGCTTTCAGTACCCAGGTCAAGGTTAAGGATGATATGACTCAACAACTGGAGAACATATTCCATACTAGATGCCTAGTCCTGAACAAGGTATGTAGTATGATTATTGACGGGGGTAGTTGTACTAATGTGGCTAGAACAATACTTGTTGAAAAGTTGGGTTTGACTTTGCTTAGACATACTAAACCTTATCGTTTGCAGTGGTTGAATAATAGTGGCGAGGTTAAAGTCAATAAGCAGGTCTTGGTTAGTTTTACAATTTAAAAAAATACAAGAATGAGGTGTTATGTGATATAGTCCCCATGCAAGCTGGGAATAATTCCCAGGGCATCCTTGGCAGTTTGACAGGAGAGTGATTCATGATGGGTTTCAGAATAAATATTGTTTTGAGAAGGATGGGAGAAAAGTTACACTCATCCCGTTGACACCACAAGAGGTTTTTGAAGACCAAAAGAAGCTACATGCTTCCATAGAAAAAACACCTAAATGAGCGATCGAGAATGTGAGTCGAGGGGGCGGAGTTGAGATTTCCAAAGGTTTGAGCGAGGGAAACACTAAGCGTGAACAAAATAAAGACAGTGGGGGTAGAGTGAAAAATAGTTTCTTCGCTAAAGAATGAGATGTGAAAAGAGAGTACACCAAGAACAAAGTTATGATCCTCATTCTGTATAGAGAAATATTTCTCAGTTTTGATGAAACTAACCCTAACACATTTTTCCCTAGTGTGTTTACTTCTTTATTGAAGGATTATGAAGATGTGTTTCCAGAAGAGATACCTTATGGCTTACCAGGGGCGGTCATTCCTAATCGACCAACCTACCAAATTAATCTCAAGGAAACTAAGGAACTCCAAAGGCAAATGGAGGAATTAATAAGTAAATGGTACGCATGAGAGAGCATGAGTCCGTGTGAGGTTCCAGTCTTTTTGGTACCAAAGAAAGATGACACATGGAGAATGTGCGTGGATTGTCGAGCAGTCAATAATATCACTGTAAAGTATCGACATCATATACCTAGATTAGATTATATGTTAGATGAATTATATGGATCTTACATTTTTTCTAAAATCGAACTTAAAAGTGGGTATCATCAGATTAAGATGCAGTAAAGGGATGAATGGAAAACTGCTTTTAAAATAAAATATGGACTATATGAGTGGCTTGTGATGCCATTTGGGCTTTCAAATGCCTCTGACACGTTTATGTGTCTAATGAATCATCTTTTGCGTGCCTTTTGGGGAAATTTGTCGTGGTGTATTTTTGATGATATTTTAGTACACAGCAAGGATTTAGATGAGCATGTAGGGCATGTGCGATCTGTACTTGATGTTTTGAGAAAAGAATTATTGTATGCTAATCTTAAAAAATGCAACTTTTGCAAGGAAAAGGTGGTATTTAGGGTATGTCATTAATGCTCAAGGTATTGAGGTCGATAAGGACAAAGTTAAGGCCATTCGTGAGTGGCCTACACCTAAGAGCATCACTAAGGTTTGGAGTTTCCATGGACTAGCCAATTTCTATAGGAGGTTTGTAAAAGACTTTAGCACTATTGCAGCACCACTTACTGAGGTCATAAAGAAAAATATGGGTTTTTACTGGGGGGAGAACAAGAGAGTTCCTTTAAACTTATTAAAGATCGTTTATGTTCTATGCCTGTTTTAGCCTTACCTAATTTTAATCAAACATTCGAGATTGACTGTGATGCTTCAGGTGTTGGCATTAGAGCAGTTCTTATGCAAGATCGACGTCATATAGCTTTCTTCCGTGAAAAGCTAAATGGCATGGCGCTATGATACCCGACCTACGACAAAGTGTTTTATGCCCTCGTCAGAGCTTTGGAGACTTGGCATCATTATCTCTGGCCAAAGGAGTTTGTGATTCACACTGACCATGAATCTCTGAGGCATATCAAAATCCAAGGAAAGCTTAACAAACGTCATGCCAAATGGATGGAATTCGTGGAGACCTTTCCATATGTCATTCGATATTTGCAAGGTAAAAATAATGTGGTTGCTCATGCATTATCACGCGGGTATATTTTACTTACGTCATTGAGTTCTAAATTTCTTGGTTTTGAATTCATCAAGGATTTGTATGCAACTGATCATGATTTTTTTGAGTTTTACAATGCATGTAAAAAAGACGCATGTGATAAATTTTATAGACAAGATGACTTCTTATTTAAAGAGAATAAATTATGTGTGTCTAGTTGTTCTATGTGTGAGTTATTGGTACGTGAAGCACATAGTGGGGGTCTTATGGAATATTTTGGTGTTAAAAAAACTTTGAATATCTTGCATGGGCATTTTTATTGGCCTTAAATGAAGAAACATGTCATGCACATTTGTGATGGATGTATTACTTGTCGCAGAGCAAAATCTAAAGTTCAACCACATGAGCTTTATACATCCTTACCTATTCCCCAGACACCATGGGTACATGTTTCCATGGACTTTGTGTTAGGATTACCTAGGTCTAGAAAAGGACGAGACTCTATTTTTGTCGTCGTTGACCATTTTAGCAAGATGGCACACTTTATTGCATGTCACAAATCAGATGATGCCACACACATTGCTGACTTATTTTTTCGTGAGGTTGTGCATTTACATGGGGTGCCTCGGAGTATAGTACTGGGAACTAAGCTGTTGTTTTCCACCATTTTTCACCCACAGACTGATGGTCAGACGAAAGTAGTTAACAGGACCCTGTTACAACTACTGCGTACAATTATTTTTAAGAATTTGAAATCATGGGAAAAATGTTTGCCTTTTATTGAGTTTGTATATAATCGTAGTATTCATTCCACTACTTCTTATTCTCTTTTTGAAATTGTGTATGGTTTTAACCTACTAACACGTCTGGATTTATTTCCTTTTCCTTTTGATGCGAGGATTAGCCTGGATGATAAGCGCAAGGACGATTTGGTTAAGTCCATTCATGAGAAAGCATGAAAGCAAATTGAGAAGAAGAATGATCAATATGCCTCGCATGCCAACAAAGGTAGACGCCATGTGTCATTCGAACCAGGTGATTGGTTTTGGATTCACATGCGCAAGGAATGATTCCCAAAACAACGACAATCCAAACTCCAACCCAGAGGCGATGGCCCATTTCTGATTCTTGAGAAAATCAATGACAATGTCTACAAAGTGAATTTTCCAGGTGAATATAACATTTCTGCTTCATTTAATGTTTCTTATTTATCCTTTTTGATGCAGATTCGAGGTCGAATTCTTTTAAAGAGTGGGAGAATGATATGGCCCAAGATGCAACCTATGAAACACAAGGACAGTCCACTATTATGCATATTCCAGAAGTCCAATCATGAGGTCTCGAGCTAAGAAGATTCAGGAAGCAATGCATGGATTCATACAGAAGACCATATTTGGCTATTCACAAGCCTCTACTATATTGAGTATGGGTTTGACGCTGGACGAACCTGTGATAATGAACCTTATTCTAGCCAAGGAACATCAAGATACTTAGGCCTATTTTAGTATAGTTGCTTGTAAGTTATTGTTGTTATTTATTAAGGTTTGACTTTTATGTTTGATTTATTAATTTGGATTTGTTAGGGTTTGAATTTTCTATGTTGGTGTATTAATTATGTTGGTTATGTGTTTGATGTATTAATTAGGTTTATTTATTATTTTGGTTATGGGTTGTGATTATAGCCTATAAAAGGCTTGTTCTCTCTATGTTTTAGACATCAATTTCTTTCAATAAAAATATATCAATATCGTGGGTGTTGAGTAACCCTCAATTTGTTCTCACTAGTTTTGGCTTATCAAAGGTCTGCTAATCCTTTGTGGCGCCCCAATAACACTCTAGGTTTCTGTTGCTCGTTCTTCAGAGGTTTAGAGTTTCAACCGAACTATCTTGGCTTTATTGGGAATGATTTCAGTTTTGTGTGGGTTTGCTTGGCTTGTTCCAGACAGGTTCTCATCATCATCCACAAACATATTCTTGAACATCGTGAAGCTGAAAATAAATCAGATTCAGAGGGTAAGGAAGGGGTTGATGAACCATTACATATCATTGATGATAATATTTTTTCTCATGCACCTCTATTTCCTCAAGCATTAAAAAAAAATTGTACCATTCCCCAGAGATATATGAAATATTCAAACATGTAAAGGTCAATATTCATTTTTTAGATGCCATCAAATGGATACCATCTTATGCCAAATATTTGAAAGACTTGTGCATCGTTAAACGAAGACATCAGGTAAGAAATAAAGCTTTTCTAGCCGAACATGTAAGTTCCATTCTCTCAACCGATAATGCTTTAAAATACAAAGAACCTGGTTATCCAACTATTTCATGTATTATTAGAAATCACAAAATTAAACATGCATTGCTTGATCTGGGAGCTAGTGTCAATTTGCTTCCATTTTCGGTTTACCAACAACTTAATATTGGCGAGTTAAAACCAACTTCAACTACTCTTTTACTTACTGATAGATCAGTTAAGGTACCGAAAGAAATTATGGAAGACGTGTTATTACAATTCGACAAATTCATATATCCTGTGGATTTTATTTTCTTGAAAACATAACCTGTAGCAGACAGTTATAAGCTAATTCTTGTAATACTTGGTAGTCCATTTTTAGCAGCAGCTAATGCTTTAATTAATTGCAGGAATGGAATTATGAATTTATCCTTTGGCAATATGACGTTGGAACTTAATATTTTTAATATGTGCAAGCAACCATACGATGATGACTCTGAAAATGAGAACATGGAACTAATTGAACCAATTTTGGAATAACACATTCAGGAAGTGAATCTGACCCTATGAAAAATTGTACATCTAATTTTCTTAAATCAAGTACGCAATAAGATTCGGATAGTTCTAATGATTTTTCTTTAGGTGATTCTACAAATGTACTGAAAGTCGATGGAGAGAAACAAAATTTGAGGAACTAGAAACACTTGAAGAATAGAAACATGAAGAAACACCCAAATTGGAATTAAAGACTTTGCCTGAATGATTAAAATATACATTTCTTGGAGATAAACAAACTTACCCTGCGATAATTTCTCCTTCTCTTACAAGCGATCGAGAAGGTAAGTTGTTAAATGTGTTGAGAGAATATAAATAGGGAATTGGATGAAATTTAAAAGATATAAAAGTGTAATGACCGGTAACCTTTTCGACCAATAATCTCGATTACCGTTTCATTCTAGGATGAATATTCATGATATAAATTATGTTGAACATATACGCCCCAATGAAGTGACCTTGGGGGACAATCGATATTCCTCGAAGTTCCGATACCGAATTGTATGATGTTCCACTGCGGACAGCCCATGGTATTTGGGCCGTAACTTTCTCATAAAAACTCCAATTTTTATGAATTTTATATCTTCGAAAAGCTGCAATCGAGACCTACAACTTCTGCATTGGATATTTTTCCAAATTTGGATTAGAAATAGGTTAAAATTACAGATCAAAAATTTAGATGAATAGTACACATTTCTAATTTGTAAATGCCAAGTATATAAATGATACACTATTCATGAATTCCCAAATGAGAAAAGGAGAAAGCAAAAAACGTAGATGGAGGAGAGAAGAAGAATAAGGAAAGAAGAAGAAGAAAAAGAAAAAGAGAGAAAAAGAAAGAAAATAGAGAAGAAATGAGAAGAAGAAGCAAATGAAAGAAGATGAGCATAAATGAAGGGCTTGGATAATGAAGAATTTCAAGAGGAGGAAGGTAAGAAAACTTAACCCAAAATTTAAGTTGTTGGATTTTGGAAGTTTGATGATAAAGTATGAATGTTGGAATGGTAAGGGTTGTTTATTATTGATTGATAAGTAAATGAATGGGTTGTAGCATAAATACCCAAATTTGATAAATTCTAGGGGTTAAGTTAAGAGTGAGAATGATATGAGTAATGGAGTGTTGAGGATGTTAACTTGAATTTTAATATGTGAAGTTGATGTATGATGATGTTTTGTGTTGTGGTTTTTAGTATGGAAATGTTAGGAATTGCATTTGGGTGAATTGGATTTGAAGAAGAAAAATAGAATCCTGGAAACTGGTTCGCGTCATGACGCTGAAGGGCTTTACATCGTGACGCAAAAGAGTAAAATGATGGCACTTCTCTGGTTGCTGCATGTCGCGATGTGCAAGGAGTTGTGTCGCGATGCGTGGCATAACTTTTTCCTAAAACAATTCTAAACCATCCCAGCTCCACATTAGCGTGTTAGAGACCACTCTTAGGGTCTCGTATCAGTTCTCATGCATACATTGCATCTTATTCCAAGCTTGATATACTAAGTAATGATATCACAGACTTGAATTGAGAAAGTTTAGCCTAGTTCCAAAACTCATCTCGTGAGTTGTATCTAACCAAGTTACCATTTATAAACCATTGCAAGAATTTCATTTTCCTTCTGCGAAGCGATATAGCACCAGCCAGATTCCAATTAGTGAGTGGACACTTCTCTTTTCAAACTGATTTTTCTTATTGATTTACTTATTTATTCTTTATGAATTGAAATTTACTATTCACGCACTGAGGGCGTTAGCCATATTGGATTTCAGTTTCATGTTAAATGTAGTGTTTTTATACAGTTTTGAAAACTATAACTTAACTTTTTATGTTTTTCGAGGCATGGGGTAAAAACCCACCTCAGTATGTAACTTGTACAGACATGGAATTGACGGACAGAGAACATGTGCACATGTAAAGGACTGGGGGGATGGAGATACGTAACGCCCCAAGACCACCAGATTCAGGGACAGTAGTGGCATGCTTTGGGGGACGGTGATACGTAACGCCCCCATACGTCAAGTTTTTTAAGAGACATATCAGTTTTCAGATACCAGATTTTCAGAATACAACTTTTAGAAATTATATTTTAGAAATAGTTTTCAAAAACCAGAGCTTCAAAAGTAGTTTTCAGAAAGATAAGTTTTATAAAAGAAATTTCAGACGAAGTTTTCAAAAAAGAGTTTTCATATAAAGTTACTTATGGCACTTTGGTTTTAGAATCAAATGTTTTGATATTAGTATTTCAGTTTTTCGTCCACTCACTTAGATCGTACAATGATCTAACCCCCACTTCCAGTTTCCTTGTTTTGCAGGTATTCTCAGAGGAAGAGCTCGGGAGGACGGATATTATTGCAATCACTAGGGTTTGGAGCCCACCAGTTCAAGTCAGAGAGAGAATAAATCTAGTCAGAGTCAAGTAAAAGTCTTGTATTAGTCTTTTATTACGTGTAGTCGTTGTAAAAACAAGTGTTATTAAGTATACAATAATTAATATTGAGTTTGTTTTCTATGTTTTTGAGTTTGAGCTATGATAAGCGGTAAATATATCAATATTAATCGTCCATTTTACTTAATATTTTTTATAGTTTCATGAGTTTTGTGAATATTTTGATGTGTTTTGTGTTATTTTATAGATAAATAAAATAACAGGACTCTCTGGAATCAAATCAGGGCCAAAACATCAAAAAACGGACAAAAGGGCAAAAATGTAAACTTCATGCTAAAACGCGTCGTTTCCTAAAATGTGACGTTTGTTAAAATGCGTCGGCTGCTATCATGTGTCGCTAACATGCACCAGACACCTGTCAAAATCAGAGAATCTTGCTATCATGCGCCCATGCTAACATACGTCTACCACGTGTCGACATCACAACAGTCTAGCTAACGTGCACCGGACAAGTGGCAGATCATTTATCGAGGCTCGAGAATGGAGAAACAGTTGGTAATGAAATGACAATTGACCGGTGCGTAATCACACGCGTATAACGTAAGCGCACGTATTGTTCAAGTAGTATACAAATATATATCCCACGAGGACTTAATTCCTATTGTTGTTATTAATTATTGATACTATTTATTTACAAGTATCTAATTAAAGGGAGAAGAGAATGATTGCTTGATTGGTTGGTTCAATATGGATTTGCTAAATAAATAAATAAATGAAAATACTAAGGAAAATAACAAAAAGACACAAAAAACATAGGGTTATGACTCCACACAATATTATTCAAAAGATGAATTGATTCTCTTATATATGTGTAATAACTTAATTTGCTAACCTGGAACACGAAGTTATGGAAAAGCCTCTGTCGATGGTCAGACGCAAATACCCAAATAACTCAATTAATCATATGTCTGTGTTAACCGAATTATCTGAATTCATTAAATTCAAGTTCTAATTATGGCTACCCATACCCGACAAGTATATGTCTATCCTGTAAGGAAATCTATTAAAGGGTTATCTATCCTCAAGGAAGATCGTGAGCTATTGAATCTAAGGCTGAAACCTAAAATCCATTTTCCAAGTTCATTTTAAGTTTACCACATCAATCTTATTGGTGATTAGGAAACAAGAAACATTAAACTTAAGATTCAATAAAGAAACTGAAGAATTACCCATAATATAATTAAATCAATTATTAAGCATGTTAATATTGTGTTTCATCACTTCCCTAGAATAAAAATAAAATGTTAGGGGTTAGAGGATCCACTTTTAGAAATCTCAAATTATTATAATATGGAAATTGCCAGTATTACCCAATTAAGTTGAACCAGCCATAAAGGCGATGTTATTATTTATCCATAAACCAGCCATATAGGCGGTAATCATCTATAACCTAAAGACCGACCTATAAGCGGTGTCACATTATGTTACATAATTAAAACCAGCCATTAAGGCGATATCAACTTTTAATCCATATTATTAAATTACAATTTTCATATTATAAATTAAGTGAGATTAATCTACCTTTACTATTTCTAATTTAGAAATCTCTCTTATTATAATATATAAATTTACGTGATGATTACCAACCGACCAATGTGGCGGTATCCATGCTTAGTCAGGTTAAAACCAATTTAAATAATTACCAACCGACTAATCAGGCGGTATCCTCATTAAGTCAGGTTTTAACTAGTTTATATATTATAATTAAGGGAGATTAATCTAAATTATAAAAGTAAAAAAACCTTCACCCTTCCCCAACAGTAAATTAACTACTGAACATAAAAGAAAAGAAAAGAAAATTTATTACAGAAAGTAAAAGTGCATTATTAAAAGTACTAAAAGTGAAAATGCTTAATTTAAATTACAAAAACTTAAACAAACAAGATGCAATCCTTAAAGTCCTTAAAAAACCTAAGGAATGCATGATTTGATTTCTGAATTCGAGCTGAATTTATAGGCGTCAGTGGGCTTCTCGAGTCGCGACGCGCATAACTTTGCGCGTCACGACGCGCGGTTGATTTCTGCCACGTTGCACGCGGGATCCGGAGATGGTGAAACGTGTCCTGGCGGATGTCGGTAGCTGAATGATTGTATTGACGTGGCGATGTCGATTGTCGGCAGCATGAGATGACGACACGTGTCCGGCGTACATTAGCATCGCTCGCTGTGATGTTGACATGTGGCAGTGCACGTTAGCGATGAGGATGATTGTCGGCAACATGTGATGGTGACACGTGTCCGACACATTTTAGCAGATTTGATGTGATGTTGACACGTGTCCGACAAATTTTAGCAAGCGACGCATTTTAGCATGCTTCGGCGCACATTAGCGGTCGCGACGCAGATGGCTTGTGCGTCGCGACGCCCAAATTATGATTTTGCCCTTTTTTCTATTTTTTACTGTTTTGGCCCCAAATCATCTCCAGAGAGTCCTGAAACTTTATTTATCTACAAAATAACACAAAACACATCAAAATATTCATAAAACTCAAGAAACTATACAAAATATTAGGTCAAATGAGTGGGAAATAGTGATACATTTACCACTCATCAACAATCAAAGAAACCTTTCCAGATGAATAATTGTTTGCCATGAAACAGCAGGATAGCCCTTGGTATGCTGACTATGTAAACTACATAGTATCAAGAAAATGGCTGTTGAAATGGACTCATCAGCAACGAAAGAAATTCTTCAAGGAAGTCAAGCACTATGTTTGGGATGAGCCGTACCTATTCAAACGATGTGCTGATCAAGTACTGAGACGTTGTGTTCCACATGAGGAGGTCAATAGTGTCTTACAGCATTGTCATTCATCACTATACGACGGAAACTTCAGCAAAAATAAAACTGCAGCCAAAGTCTTACAATCAGGTTTGTTTTGGCCCACTCTATTTTAAGATGCTTTCTTATTTTCTCTTCAATGTGATAAGTGCCAGAGAACGGGAAATATTTTGAGGAGAAATGAATGACCTTTACAAAACATTCTGGAAGTGGAAATATTTGATGTATGGGGAATTGATTTTATGAGACCCTTTGTTCCATCATTCGAAAACCTGTACATACTAGTTGCAATAGACTACGTCTCCAAATGGGTTGAAGTTATAACACTGCCATCAAATGATTCAAAAGTGGTAATAAAATTCCTTAAAAAGAATATTTTCACTCACTTCGAAACACCTCGGGCAGTTATCAGTGATGGTGGCACACATTTTTGTAACAAATACTTCGATGCACTCCTATCCAAATATGGAGTTACTCATAAAGTTGCCACAGCTTACCATCCACAGTCAAATGGACAAGTTGAAGTTTCAAACAGGGAGATCAAAAGAATCCTGGAGAGAACCATTGAATCAACAAGGAAGGACTGGTCTGAAAAATTAGATGACGCATTATGGGCCTACCGGACAACTTACAAGACACCCATCGGTATGTCCCCATATCGAATGGTGTTTGGGAAAGTGTGCCATCTGCCAGTGGAGCTTGAACACAAAGCGTATTGGGCACTGAAGAAGTTAAATCTTGATCTATAAGCAGCAGGAGAAAAATGGCTCCACCAACTCAACGAATTGGAGGAATTTCGCCTACATGCTTATGAGAATGCCAAACTGTACAAAGAAAAGCTGAAGAAATGGCATGATAAAAAAATAGTGTGCAGACAACTGGAGCCAGGGCAGCAGATGTTGTTATACAATTCACGATTGAAACTATTTCCTGGAAAGCTGAAATCAAAGTGGTCAGGTCCATTTGTGATTACTCAGGTGTTACCCTACGGAGTTGTTGAGATATACAACCTCAATTCCAACAATACATTCAGAGTAAACCGCCAGCGTGTCAAGCACTACTGGGGAGAATCATTTGAGCGATAAAAAGAAAGTGTCACACTTTCAGATCCAGCCTAACATTCGGGCAGTCATGTCTAGCTGACGAAGTTAAACTTAGCGCTAGCTGGGAGGCGACCCATGCAATTTGTATATATATTCAGATTTGGTGTGTTTTATTTTTGTGTGTTTAATTTTTGTAGGTAAAGACACATTTCAAGATGGAAGAAGTTCTCTCAAATCTTCACAAGCAATTTCATTCTCTCCCTCAAACCTCTCTGATGAAAGTCTACAAAGCTCACTTGGAACGAATGAGACTTTTGATGATCAAAGGTATTCCTACTGACATTCGTTGGATTATTGAAGCACGAGTCTGATTGGTAGGTGAGTCTTCTGACTCTTTTATTTCGCATCTGCCTGGTCTAGGAAGAAGCACATATGCTAAAAAGATGAGCTAAAAAGATGGGTGTTTGTTACAAATGTGCTCGTATGACATGTAATACTCGTTGTCGTTCTTTAGGAATGGTGTCTGATAACCGTGAAGATAAAATTAAATTCATTAGGGATGGCTTGAGTAAGGAGTCTTTGGATGTCATATCATTGACTCTTGAGACGCATCCCAATAGATATGTGCATCACGTAATTCACATGTTATATACACAGTTTCGAAAAGAAAGACAACAATTAAGTCTCGAGAATCTAACTTTAAAAGACCCTGTTTGCCAATTTATAAGAAAATTGGATGAGAAGCTTGTCTCTGACGCATAGATGTCAATCAAACTGTTACTTCTTGTAAATATTATTATCTCTTTGTATTTATCTAATAATTGTGATTTATTTTGTTATTTTCTTTTATTTTCTCCGACAGGATCCAGACTTTTTGACTTTCACGATATATTTTACTTTTTAGCCAATAATTGTCATTTGGCAGGTACTAGTGCTATTATTACTCACCCTTTTTCAGGTTCTATAAATTGAACTCGTCATTGCATTCTTGAAGACATCCAGAGTTGAAAAAAAAGGAAGAAACTTCAAGAAGACGAGTTGTAAACATCTGTGTGTTTTGCGGTACTAGTGTTGGTTCTAAACCAGAATACGTTGCGGTAGCACAAGAATTGGGTAGAGTCATAGCTTAAAGGAATATGCACCTAGTATATGGCGGTGGCAGTCTTGGACAATGGGGATCGTTTCAATGGCTGTACAGGAAGGAGGCAGTCAAGTTCTAGGAATCATCCCAAAACCTTTGGCAGAGGCGAATCTTATAGGACCATCAAACATAGAGGAACTTATTATGCCAGGTATGTCCGAGCGACTAGTTGAAATGATTAACCGTGCTGATGCTTTTATTGCTTTGCCAGGTGGCTTAAGCACGATGGAGGGAATTTTTACAGTGCTATCTTGGGTGAACTTGAACATACACCAGAAATCGATTGGACTATATAATGCTGATGGATTTTATGATTTTCTTTGTGTGTTTCTTAATGATGCCCGGAGAAATGGGTTCGTGTCAAAACATGTAGAAGAAATCCTCTTAACGGCCAGAACTGCTCATGATTTAATTGACCAGCCTTTGAACCACAAATTGATCTCATCCTTTCCAAGATAAACTGGTCTGATAATGATCGTGGTAAAAAGCGTCGGATAAATCTGGATCTTAACCTTTAATTTTCATTTTAGATGTAGAATTTCAACTAACCAGATATTGTTTTCTAAACTCTTTTTCTACTTTTTAGACATTGGGGACAATGTCTCAATTTGGTTTTGGGGAGGGGAATAGTTGACTAGTATTTTATTTTTATTGTGTTGTTTTTATTTGATTTTTAGTCAAAAATTTTCAAAAAAAATCAAAAATATTAAAAAATTTAAAAAATATATAAAAAAATTTGTGTTTTTATATTTTTATTTCACTAACCAAGTGAAATTGGTGTGAGATAGCTGTGTAAGGAATTTCCACTCTTGAGACGTATCTCAACCTATTTCGTAACAAGTAAATTTTTGTTTATTTCATTTTTAATTATTTAATTTGTGAATTCTCCATATTACTGATTAAATTGGATCTTCATATGCTCAATTGACAGTATTATCAACATGCATGGTAACATACGACCATGAGTTGTAATTGAAAAGTTTGTAATATTCAATGCTCTAGTTTAATTGGAGTAAGCATCTAAAAAAGCGATGGAATTAAAATTAAAAAAAATGAAAAAAAATTAACATCCGAGATCCGATTAATTAAGTGTGTAAGGGTGTTTTAACACCTAGTGCCTTAAAACTAACTTGTTTGGGAGTCACTGACCCAAAGCTCGCTACATGGATTAAATATGTTATTATTAAAAAAAATTATATAGATATCTGAAATCCGAGTAATTAAGTCTGTAAGGGTGTCTTAACACGTAGTGCCCTAAAGCCAACTGGCTTGGGAGTCACTGGCCTAAAGCTCGTTGCATGGATGAAAGATATTGTATATAAATAAATAAAAATTCCATTGCTAAAAAAGGTGTGAATTCTGATATAACTTTAGGACAAAAATATTACTCTCTTTTCAACTACACTTATGAATATTGTGGGTACAATGATTTGATTAATACCTTATTGGTCGTGTATATGGAGAAAGGTAAAAATAATCGGAGAATTTACTGTTAGAGATTCTAAGCATCCCAAGATCAATAATAAAGCATGAAACATAAGTGAATACATTCGAGGAAGTCGCGGAATACTTACATCGAGTGGTTGAGCGACGCGAGAGGCAACAAAAACGAAATCTGCTCACTGGTTTCTACTCGGCAGTGGCTGCTATTCTGCTCACTGGTTTGTGCGGCAGTGGGCTGCATTTTGCTCTTCATTTTCGGCCATTGGAGGTCATTGAACAAGCTCCAAGCTTCGTCAAATGTTTCCCGGCTCATGGGTGGACTTCCCTATCACCTTCGCATAATCCCGAGTGTGCTAGCACTCTTGATTTTGCCATAAAATCACACTTGCTTCCCTTCTAATTTCGGTTCTGCCCAGTAGAAAATAAAACCAGAAAATGCTCAGCCCTTGGGCATGAGAAAGATGAAGAGAATGGAGAAGAATTGGCTTCCAATTCGTGTAAGAAGAGAGAGAGAAGGAAGTTGTGTATGTTAGCTTATTTTATTTCCAAAATCAAATAATAAACATATACCAAAAATGTGTAAGAGCTTTCCAAAAGTCAACTTACAAATTTTTGGCTCCAAAAGCATTAAATGCTTTCTACCAACTCTCATCAAATCACATCAATCAATCAATCAATGGTTACATCACTCAAAGTGACATGATTAGACGCTTGATGTGACGCTAGATGCAACTAGCGATTTGACGCTTGATTTGACTTGCGTGTCGCACTCGAATTCGAAATGCGAATGCGCTCGCAAATAATCCCGGGCTCGGGTTCGCTAATTCCAAATTAAAGAATTTTTTGTTGCGTCGTAATTAAATGATTACGCCTAGCGAAGTCATTATTCACGTCGCTAACGAATTAATTCTAAATTAATTCGCTCGCCCGAATTAAAATCTAATTTTAATTTCGCGTCGAAATCCAATTTCGTTTAATATATCAAATATATTAATTTACCGATTAATTCCAAATTAATCGTTATCTCTCTTTAATTGATATTTTATCCTAGATAAAATATCTCCGCAATTAATCCCAAATTAATTTTCTCTCTCATCTTATTAATCCCAGATTAATTAAAGTGCGAGTCATACGTCATCGGTGAATCTTTGGGAAGCGACCCATGAGATCCCCAGATATGTTGGCAGTAAATTCGGTCGTCGGACTATCCGAACACGTAAGTTCCTCGTACTACGTTTTACCAATTTACAAGACAAGGTTGGCCTCTATCAAAGCGCCATGCCTACCCAATTCTCCGGAAATATCCTTACAGGAATAAAGGATCTATATCAGGCGTAGTATACGTAGTATTGCGTATTTCTGTCCAGTATCGGATGATCACATGCAAGGCCTGAGGTTGGTACAGTGTCTGCCCCGTACGAAGCACAGATCGGATTACGAGCAACTAGTCTCTTTAATATCGGATAATCATGACCAAGTCATATTATCCCGACGGTTGCAACCTTTTTAGAGAACCAGTTCTGTATCCATGCGCGATCATCATCTGCATATGACTGGAATGACACTTCCTTCTTGACAACACACCCAACACACTATGATTCTCAATATACCCAGTATTGGCATACACAGAGCCTGTTAAAGCCCTGGACGACCGCAACCAAAGTATATTGATTGTCGCAAGTATTAGCGGTGCAGGTCTCAGGTTAAGACCAAATACACCTACCCTGATTTCGGATTTCCATAGACACATAGTCATACTACCAATGGAATTCCGAGGGGGTCTATCCAGAGCGAAGCTGTTTCCCGTACCATCGGTGAAACACAACCTCATATTATACTTGCATGAGTATCATATACCCAAATATATGAGAAATATGATGTTGTGCCCTCACAACGCGCACAAGTGTAATACTAGTCTTTTACGCATTCATCGATGTCCAATCTCGATAATGCTCTGACTAGGGATATGTAATGATTTATCCTTCGTGGACTGATACTGTCTCATATCATTCTCCGTCCAGGAACAAATCATAGGGACCTCTCATCATTTATACATCTAGGTGATCTAATCACAAATGACAAGAGTGCAATCTCCTTTGTCACATAGTTAATTTGTACAACAACACCGTGATCTGTACAAATAGTGACGCTATGGGTCATCATTGTCCAACATTTACATATTTGGTAATTTAGAAAGAAAGAAAGATAATAACTATTAACTTGGATAAGAAGTTTCACTTGTTTAGTCACTATTTTGTTTATTCTCTTTTCTCTAGTCTTTTTGCTTTTGTGTGCATTAGATTGACGTTTGTGGGTATCGTTGCTGTAAGCCCTCACGAGACTACAACTCGTCCACTATGGACACCTAGGGGTTTAAAGGCTTGTTCCATACGCTAAATGCAACCGTGATCCCTACGAAAGTGGCTTAGTTTAATTTTATTTAAAGTTGTTTATTTCATTTTATTTTGTTGTTTTGCTCGAGGACTAGCAAAATATTAGGTTTGGGGGTGTGATAAGCGGTAAATATATCAATATTTACCGTCCCTTTTACTTAATATTTTGTATAGTTTCATGAGTTTTGTGAATATTTTGATGTGTTTTGTGTTATTTTGTAGATAAATAAAATAACAGGACTCTCTGGAATCAAATCATGGCCAAAACATCGAAAAACGGACAAAAAGGGCAAAAATGTAAATTTCCTGCTGAAATGCGCCATTTGCTAAAATGCGCAGTCTGCTATCGTGCGTCGCTAACATGTGCCAGACTCGTGTTAAAATCAAAGAAGCTTGCTATCATGCGCCCATGCTAACATGCGTCTGCCACGTGTCGATATCACAACAGTCTTGCTAACGTGCGCCGGACACATGTCATCATCCCATGCTGCCGATATTTATTGTGCACACGTCACGATGCCAAGCACCTACGCATCGCGACACCGAGCCAATTATTTTTCCGACGGACACGTGTCACAATCCTGTTGAATCATCGGTGCGACGCAACGTGTAAGGGTTCTGCGTCGCGGCGCGAAGGCAGAATATTCACTATAAATAGAGGCTTAAATCAAAAGGAAAATTCATACCTTCTCTGGGCAATTCCTTAAGAATACTAAGAAGATTGTATCTTGTTTGTTTATTTACAACTTTCTCTATTTAATTTTTTATTTTACGTAATAGTACTTACTTTATTTTTACTTTTTAGTTTTTATTTTTACTGTTCAGTATGAGGAGGTAACTTCCTTCTGCTGGGGTAAAAGGTTAAGCTTTTATTACTAATATTTAGATTAAACTCTCTTAATTATAATATATAAAATATTTAAAACCTCACTTAATGGGATATCGCCTTTATGGTCAGTTGGACTTAATTAAATTGAATTTTAACCTGACTAAATTGGATACCGCCTTTATGGTCGGTTGTAATTAATTATAAATTTGACTTAATCAGGAAACTGCCTATATGGTCGGTTGGTAATTATCACGCAAAGTTAATATATTATAATAAGGGAGATATCTAAAATAGAAGTAATAAAAGTGGATCCTCTAACCCCCATCATTTTCTTTATTGTTTTATTTACCTTTTTACTTTCAAGGTTTTACTTTATGTCATTTACTTTAATTACGTTTTTATTAGTTCTAGATATGTATTGTAATTAAATACCATATCTGTGGTTGTGATGATTTCCAATATCACCGATTTCTAACTGGTTATTTTATGGTTTGGGTAATATAAAGGTTTACTTGTTAACTGGGCATTAATAAGAATGATTTGGTAAACTTAAAATGAACTTGGAAAATAGATTTTAGGTTTAAGCCTTCGACTCAATAGCTCACGATCTCCCTTAAGGATAGATAACCCTTAATAGATTTCCTTACAGGATAGGAATATACCTATCGGGTGGGGGTAGCCATAATTGGAACTTAATCTTAATGAATTCAGGTAACTTGGTTCACATATGAATATGATTAATTGGGTTATACTGGGTATTTGCATCTGACCATCGGAAGAGGCTTTTGCATAAATTCGTGTTCCATTTTAATAAACCAATATACTAACGTGAGATAATCACTTCATATTTAAAAGATATTGGAAGGATTCACAACCCTAGATAGTTTAATAATATTAAATTTTCCTTTCATTTACTTTTGCATTGTTTTATTTACTTGTTTTAGTTTAAAATCACCATCCAAATCAAACAACCAATCCATTAGACATTCGTAAACATTTGGCTTCACAAATTAATAGCTTAGGTATTAAGTCCTCGTGGGATCGATACATTTTATATTGCTTGAGCGATACGTGCGCTTGCGTTACGTGTGTGATTTCACCGATCAAGCTACGGTCCAACACAAAATACAATCAATTAGAGAAAATAGTATTAGTAACTGTTTATGGTTAGAAAGTCAGAGGCTTATGGGGTTTGTATGGTCTATCCCTTGTCGGTAGCATCTCCCAGATCGGGAATGTTACAAAGATGGTATCAGAGCATGGTCTAGGGAGTCAGTGACTGCAGTGGGCAGAGTGTTGGGATCTGGTATATGCAGTATGTTCGGGACACTCGTATGTAAGGCACTACCTTTCCAGTATCTGATCCTCGAGTACGTCCTCAAAGTTCCATAGACAGGTTAGTTATAAGCTTTCCTAGATCATTCGAATAGTATTCCTTACGAGGAAAGTTATACTCTAGATCCAAGATAAGAATCTTTCCTAAAGTTATCCTGGCCTACCACCAGAAGCTCAGAACGAGCTATGAAATTAAACAGTAATGATTTAATAAAATTTACCCAAGGGAATGGGATAGGAAAGCTATAAGAAAGCAAGAAAGAATGTATAGATGTTTAGACAGCCAGAGACAAAGAAAGATAAAAAGACGGAAAGAGATAGTAAAGTTTCATAAGTACCCACCCAGGAAAATAGAAAGAGAAAGAAAAAGTTAGAAAGAGAAGTAACAGATAGAATGTAGATATCTAAGCAATCAGAAGTAAATAAAGATAGAGGTACGGAAGCAGATAGATAAGAAAATGCCAAAACGTATAGTAGTAAGAATCAGAGACACAGAGTTAGATAATAAAAGATAATACCAGAAATTGTAGTAAAGAATAGTATAGCAAGCCTAAACAAGAGTAAAATACTGAGTAGACCTAAATAAAGTTCTTTCCCTCCAAGTAAGATTCATTTCCTCTTCAGAAAAATTCCTCCAAGTTGATCCAATAGCTCTTGAGCACCTCGTATAGATAGCGAGTTCACTGAATAACCAAGAATAGATATAAGGCAGAAGAAGTAAGGAATCAAGAATAGTCGTAGAGATTTCTAATAGAGGTGAGATGCCATGACAATGCAGAGATTTTAGATTTCCCAAACCCAGGCCCACAGACAACTAAGATGAATGATGCCAGAAGAATGACTAGTTGCCCTAACCAAGCAATCCGATAGGGACAAGACTCAGAGCTATCTAGTTTACCCCCATGTAGTGACATCAGTTAAGAAAGTTGTCCCGATGGAATCCAGTTTATACCTACCTTATATAAGAAATTGATTTTACCAGGACACAGAGTACCAGAACGAGGATATCGAAACTCATCAAGATTTATAATGTTTGCCATAGTCCATACCAGTATAGATATAAATGACCCTAAAAGCTCGACGAAACCTCATCTTAAGAGATAGAAAGACCTTGAAAGGCAGATTACTCGGGAAGAAATTAAGGAAGTTCTCGAGGATATAAAGAGGATAACTTAGTATAGCCAAAGATTATGACAAGTCAGCGTGAGGCCTACAAGACTAGTAGGAGTCCACAAGATAGACCAAATGTCGTAGAACCCATAGATAAGCCCAAGTCAGTAGAAATCCATAGAAGTATACAATAATAGACCCGAGAGGTTGGAGATATTTAGGAAATGATAAGAGTACCAGTATGGACAGTAAAATAGAGTGCCCAAGTCGGGATTTATAGCAAGAACAGAGAGAAGAGATCTAAGAAGTAGTTAGGAGGACGTACCACCGTGAGCCTTAATAGCAAGGCGTAGAGCAAAGAAATATGATATGCAAATGGTAAGAGGAACGCGAGAAGCAACAAAGAAATTCAGGGCATTCGGGCATGAAGATAACATAACGAGAAGATAATGGTGTAGAGAATTGATGATAATTGTGTGGCCTCAAGACATGGAGTAGTTGGTCAGGTTCCTGCAGAACAGATAACGAGCCTTTCTTCCAAAAATTACTATTCCAATAAGCATATAGATATTTAACCAGACCATCACCGAGCTTGAGTGTTAAACAAAATGTGTCTCCATGGATTCCTATAAGATGTATATGATCACTCCTCAACTTAAAGCTTAGTAAAGAGAAGGATCATTAAAGGAGAGCAATTGACAGATTAGATGAGTTACGAGATGGCTAAGACAGCCAAATCGATAAGTCCAATGAAACATAGATAAGAAGCATGAGATAGAATAATACGAAGCCATAGTAAGATAAGCTAAGTCCGGTAGCCACCGTTAAATTAAGGAACCCTTAAAGAAGTAAAGACTTAGAAGTACGAAGAGACCAGAGAGAACAAATCTCAGGAATATAGTAAACAACTTATAATAGAGTTTCATGGTATTGAGAAGGGAAGACTAGGAAAAGAGTAGCCCCGAACCAAGAAACTTAGTATAGATGTTTTAAACAATCAGAGTTGATGGAGTTTCCACGAAAATAAAGATATAAGGAGTTTAAGAAATTAAGATGAGTATGAAAGTCAAGTAATAGAGCAAAGCTTAGTAAGAAAGAATAATAGACGGGGTATAGTAGGAGTTCGACAAAGTATGAACCTTATGGAGGTTCACAATAAGGGGTGATATCTCCGTTAATTAGAAAATAAATTAGTAGTAAAGTTGGAAAATGAAATTCAGATAGTTCTTAATAGTAGTATCCTAGTGAGTAATTCAACACCGAACATGTAAACAACAGAGTTATAAGTTTGCAGATTAGTAGTATAAGCAACTACAACATGTATAGTTAGGGAAATCCCACCACCGGAAGACTTCAGGACAACACCCACCCTCCCAACCCTCGATAGACAACAGTAGCATAGATGGACCTGTAGAGCAGCCTTGAGATAACGACCGAAACATAAAACCCTTAAATACAGTACCAGAACAGAATAAGAAAGGAAATAGTTCTAAGTGAGAGATCTAGAAGAAAAGTTACCTAGATGAAACAATAAAAAGAGAAAATACTAGTTAAGGAGTGACAATGATGTGAGAAAACAGCATTTAACATGACTTGGGACATGTAAGAAGGTGACATCCTTTGGATAAGGGGACAGATATGTAGATCATAGAAGTTTTAGGTACAGAACAGAACATGAGAATAGACAAAAAGATCAAAAAACAAAAGGCTTGGTAATGGAACGGTTAAGGTGCAACGACAGTAAAAGAAAATACTATGTAAGTATTAAAAAAAGTGTAGTATAATACAAAACCGAGAAAATAAGCTTTCTACAATATGGTAAACCATAAAGAGAGAGTATCTTAGCATGTAACCAGGTTTGCAGAACGAGTTGGTGTAAAAGAACAACAAACAGATTTATAGTAACAACGGAAGCAAAGTACGAAAAGAATATAAACTTTAGCCAGAATCAAATCGCCAACGTCAATGTTAATAGTAGGGAATACTGTTTAAGTACTAAGGTGCACCCACTTAAGCTTGAATCTTTAGCCAATTGAGGAGGACCATTAGGAAACTACCCAAAAGCAATATTCTAAGTACAAACGGCATCGGTAGACAATATCAGTAAGTTAGAAAAAGCCCATAGATAAGCAAAAATATTGGAAATTTGAGGGGAGAAACTCATAAGCAATTTAAGCTTGGCAATGAGAATACAGAGAGTTAATTAGCTAAGATATGAGAAGGAATGTTAAGATCAAGTTAAACAAGTGCCGTTAAAGGAATACCCAGTACCAGCATTGTTAATAATGACAAGGATCATTCCTGTAAATTTATCGATTCTGGAAAGGGAGCATGGGAAACCTAACCATGGAGACACCAGTATTTCTAGTGAAAGTCAAAGATACCAACTGTGAAGAACCCGGTTAAGTCAAAAAATTGTTGAGCATTATGTATGAGAGAATTTAAGATAACAGGATAAGATTATAGGATAATTAGAGGAGGAGTATTCTAGAGTACAAGTAAGCAAAGAAAGAATAGTCAGCATAGAGACAGTAATCGTACTCGAACCAGCAAAGAAACCAAAGGTGCAGAAGAGTAAATTAAACTAGTTTATTACCATGGGTAATGTCCTAAGCATTGGAGCCATCGTTCGATAGTAAGAGTATATAAAAAGGGTTAGTTATGAATTATGAAGCCCTGAACCCATACATAGTTATATATATGAAAACTCAAAGAAATAAACTTATAAATAACAAAGACTTAGTAAAGGGCTTGGATAATGAAGAATTTCAAGATGAGGAAGGTAAAAAAACTTAACCCAATATTTAAGTTGTTGGATTTTGGAAGTTTGATGATAAAGTAGGAATGTTGGAATGGTAAAGGTTGTTTATTATTGATTGATAAGTAAAGGAATGAGTTATAGCATAAGTACCCAAATTTGATAAATTCTAGGGGTTAAGCTAAGAGTGAGAATGATGTGAGTAATGGAGTGTTGAGGATGTTAACTTGAATTGTAATGTGTGAAGTTGATGTATGATGATGTTTTGTGTTATGGTTTTTAGTATAGAAATGTTAGGAATTGGATTTGGGTGAATTGGATTTGAAGAAGAAAAATAGAATCCTGGAAACTGGTTCGCGTCGCGACGCTGAAGGGCTTTACGTCGCGATGGGGAAGAGTAAAATGATGGCACGTCTCTGGTCGCTGCGCGTCGCGACGTGCAAGGAGTTGCGTTGCGACGTTTGGCATAACTTTTTCCCAAAATAGTTCTAAATCATCCCAGCTTCACCTTAGCGTGTTAAAGACCACCCTTATGGTCTCATATCACTTTGCATACATACATCGCATCTTATTCCAAGCATGATATACTAATTAATGATATCACAGACTTGAATTGAGAAAGTTTAACCTAGTTCCGAAACTCATCTCATGGGTTGTCTCTAACCAAGTTACCATTTATAGACTATTGCAGGAATTGCATTTTCCTTCGGCGAAGCGATATAGCACCAGCGAGATTCCAATCAGTGAGTGGACACTTCTCTTTTCAAATTGATTTTTCTTATTGATTTACTTATTTATTCTTTATGAATTGAAATTTACTTTTCCCGCACATAGGGCGTTACCATATTGGATTTCAGTTTCATGTTAAATGTAGTGTTTTTATACAATTTTGAAAACTATAGCATAACTTCTTATGTTTTTTGAGGCATGGGGAAAAAACCCACCTTAGTATGTAACTTGTACAGACATGGAATTGACAGACATAGAACATGTGCATATGTAGATGACTGGGGGGACGACGATATGTAACGCCCCCAGATCCTAGTTTAGGACTATGGATGACAAATTCCCCTAGATCCTAGTTTCAGAGCTCGGAGGGTAGCATAGATCCGCACCCCCCGTTCTAGTTCAGTGGCTTGGGGGACGGTGATACAGAACTCCCAAAGACCACCAGATTCAGGGATAATAGTGGCATGCTTTGGGGGACAGCGATACATAACGCCCCAAAGACATGGATTTGCACTTCTGGCTCTAGTTAGGCGTATGGAGGGACGGTGATACGTAACGCCCCCATACGTCAAGTTTTTTCTGAGACAGATCAGTTTTCAAAAACCAGATTTTCATAATATAGTTTTCAGAAATTAGATTTTAGAAATAGTTTTCAGAAATCATAGCTTCAAAAGCAGTTTTCCAAAAGATAAGTTTTATAAAAGAGATTTCAGATGAAGTTCTTAGAAAAGAGTTTTCATATAAAGTTACTTATAGCACTTTGGTTTTAAAAGCAAATGTTTTGATATTAGTGTTTCAGTTTTTCGTCCACTCACTTAGATCGTATAATGATCTAACCCCCACTTCCAGTTTCCTTGTTTTACATGTATTCTCAGAGGACGATCTCGGGAGGACGGATATTGTTACAGTCACTAGGGTTTGGAGCCCACCAGTTCAAGTTAGAGAGAGTAGGAGTCTAGTCAGAGTCAAGTAAATGTCTTGTATTAGTCTTTGATTATGTGTAGTCGTTGTAAAAACAAGTGTTATTAAGTATACATTAATTAATATTGAGTTTGTTCTCTATGTTTTAGAGTTTGGGCTACGGTCCCACACAAAATATAATCAATTAGAGAAAAGAGTATTAGTATATGTTTATGGTTAGAAAGTCAGAGGCTTATGGGGTTAGTACGGTCTATCCCCTACCGGTAGCATCTCCTAGGTCGGGGATGTTACAAAAAGGCGTTAATCATTTAAAATACATACGCAAAATACATTTCAAAGATAATATCAGGACACGTCAAACACCCAAAATATGTTAAACTTTTACAAGAAAGAAGTGATTAAAACATGAGTCGTTAAATTTCTTGATTCATTCATCTCTTACATACCTAGGTTGGAGAAAAACAACTATGCTAAGAAACAGAGAGCTAAACAATTAGATGTTTGTTATAAATGTGCAAGTTTGATTACATTACTCGTTGTCGTTCCTTAAGAATGATGGCTAATAATCGCGAAGAAAAAATAAATCCATTAAAGATGGCTTGAGTAAGGAGTCATTAGATAATATATCATTGACTCTTGAGATGCATCCTAATGGATTTGATAGATTGATTTGCAACTTACATACATAATTTCAAAAAGAAAGACAATAATACAGTCTTGGGAACCTGGCTTTAGAATACTCTGTTTGCCAATTGATAAAAAAAATGGATAGGAAGCATATCTCCGACCCATAGAGGGCATTCAAGCTGTTACTGGACGTAAATCAGAGGAAGATGTGAGCCACAATCACAAATACCAGTATGTATATATATATATATATATATATTAATTTATTGTTTTGATTTTCTTTACTTTGAATAATTATTTTTATTTACTTTAATTTACTGTTTTGATTTCCTTTACTTTAATTTTGCCAACAGTATCTAAACTTTTTGCCTTTTACGATCTATTTTACTGTTCATCTGACAATCATCATTTTGCAGGTACTAGTGCCTTTATTACTCACCCTTTATCAGGATCCATAAATACAGCTCGTCATTTCTCTCTTTGACACATCCAGATAAGAGAGAAAACCAAAATAGAGAAAACTTCAAGACGAAGAGTCACTAATATTTGTGTGTTTTGTGGAACTAGCTCTAGAGCTAAACTAGAATTTGTTAAAGCTGTAAAAGAATTAGGTAGAGTTATAACGGAAAGAAACATGCACTTAGTATAGGGCGGTAGCAATCTTGGATTGATGGGATGTATTTCAAAGGCCGTACAAGAAGGTGACAATCAATTTTTGGGGATCATTCCAAAAACTTTGGTAGACGAAAACCTCATCGGAAAATCAAATGGAGAAAAATACATTATCTCAGGTATGTCTGAAAGACTTACTGAGATGATTAATCATGCTGACGCTTTTATTGCTTTACCAGGTGGGCTAAGCACGTTGGAGGAAATATTCACAGTTGCATCATGGACGAACTTGAACATTCACCGAAAACCCATTAGACTACTTAATGTGGATCACTTTTTTGATTTTTTTTTTAGTATTTATTGAAGATGCCAAAAGACTCGGGTTTATTTTGAAACTGGTAAAAGATATCATCCTAACTACAACAAAAGCTTATGAATTAATTGACCAACTCTTAGCTTATGAATCAAAAATCAACCTCATTATTTCCAAGTTGAACTGGTTTGATAACGATCGTGGCAAGAAGAGTATAGTGGACTTGAATCTTAATTTGTAGTATTTTTTTCTTTCAAATAGTTGTAGATTCAATTGTCAATTCCACACTAATCAGGTGATGTCTTTTAAACTATACTTCTTCTTATTCAGACATTGGAGACAATGTCTCAATTTGGTTAGAGGGATGGGATAGTTGACTAGATAGTTTTCATTTTTATGTTATGTTTTTCTTTCAAAAAAAAATTTTCATTTTTGTATTGTGGTTTTACATAAAAAAAAAGAAGTTTTTTATGTTATTTTTACTTTGTTGTTATTTTATGTGTAAAAAAATATTTTGTGTTGATTTTCTTTTGTATTTTTTTCAAAAAAAATACACACAAACCAATAACAAATATTTGACTAACCAAGTGGAATTGTTGTTCAGAGATGACAGTGTAAGGAGTTTTCGCTCCTGAGATGCATCTCAATATTTCTTACCAAGTTATTTTTGTTCTTTTCTTTTTGAATCATTTAAATTTATGAATTCTCTATAATATTGATTAAATTTGATCTTCATATGTTCATTTGATAGGTATTATCAATATATACACAGTAACATATGATCGTGGGTTGCAAGTGAAAATTTTGTAATATATACAGTTCTATAGTTTGTTGGAGGTAGCACCTAAAGGCAGTGGAATTTATGTTTTTATTCAAAAAAAAAACTAAGCAAGTTTTTACTTAGTAACCGAACATTTTGCCTCATCAAGTAGTGATTGTTCGCATAAAACGATAGCTCTTGAGTTAGTTTTTAAAAAAATGATAATAATAATAATAATAATAATAATAATAATAATAATCAAAGTTTTAATTAGTAACCGGACATCTTGCCTCAGTAAGCAGTGATTGTTCGCGTAAAATGGTAGAGCTTGAGTTTGTAAAAAAATTGTGTTTGAATAAGTTCAAATTCATAGCCTCTCTAACTCGAGCAACTAAGTACATATGAGTGTTTTAACACTTAGTGCCCTAAGGCCAACTAGTCTGGGAGTCACTAGCCCAAAGCTCGTTACATGTGTTAAAGAGAAAGCTTAAGGAAATCAGACACTTTTTTTTTTTAACATCTGAGATCCGAGCAATTAAGTCTGTATGGGTGTCTTAACACTTATTGCCCTAAAGCCAACTGGTTTGGGAGTCACTATCCCAAAGCTCGTTACACGGATTGAAGATGTATTATTTAAAAAAAAAACTATTTTAGTATTTATAAATAAAATTTCATTGTCAAAAAGGTGTGAACTCTAATATAATTTCAGGACAAAATATCACTATCTTTTCAACAAGTTCTGTGAATATTTTGGGCACAATGAATTGATTGATACCTTATTTTATATGTGAATGGAAGAAGGGTAAAAAGTACAAGAGAATTTACATATTTGATTATTTAGAAAGAAATAAAATAATTATTAACTTGGATAAGAATTTTTCTTTTAAGTTTTCGCTTAAATTACTAGGGACTAGTAATAAGCTGATTGGGGGTGTGATGAGTATTAAAAAGTGTACAAATAATAAAAGAGAAACTAATCATTTTATACTTATAATTTCATTAATCCCCTTAATTTAGCACATTTGTTAAATAATAATTATATTTATATTTTATTGTGATTTTTATTTATTTTTTTTAGGTAAAATACTACTTCGTAAGCTCAACATAAAAATGGATATAAGATCTGAATTCCAGGACCCAGAAAACCCAAAAAGAGCATGACAGTTAGATTAAAATCGGACTTGGAAAATATTCACCGTGTTTAGATTGGCGACGAAATGAGCTTATGATGTATTTACTCACAAATGTATTTTATAATAATAATAATAATAATATAATAATAATAATAATAATAATAATAAGTATATATTTATATAATATATATAATACATTTTGGAGGACCCACCAAGATTTTATATATAAAATATTTTAGATATATTATACTGGAGGCCCCACCAAGATTATATATATATATAATATTAATATATTAATTAAATTAAAAAATAAAAATAAAAAATTCTATCAATTGGTGGAACGATTACCAACTTGCAAATTGCAATGTTGTGCTTGCAATTTGCAAGATAAATAGAGGTTCTCAGCACCTCAGTTTCCTCAGCCCAAGAGCCCATAGTTTTCTCTGAAATTTTGTGAAATTTCAGCTCTTGTATGTTTTAATTTTTAAAGCTTTCTTGTAATTTCTTTTTCTTTCAGTAATAAAATTATGAGTGTTTTTATTCAAATTATGAGTAGTTAATTTCATTTTGCTGGGGTAAATGTAATATCCCGAATTTTTCAGAACGATTCTGGAAGCTTTCCGAATTGAAATTTAGAGTTTGAAACTGGATGATATTCATACATAGGACTTCATGTGTTGGAAATAAGGCTGGAATATTTTTAAGCGAAGTTTCGTCGCGTTGGAAAATGCGTGGTTTCGAGAACCGGCAATGCGATTTTTATTTATATCATTATACAGGTGAAAGTTTCTTGTTTCGGCTATAAAAATTTCAAATAAACTCTGATTTAGTTGATTCTTGAACCATCAGACTCGTTTTTCCGAGATGAAAAACTTTAGAGTTGAACACTTTTTGAAATTTGTATTATAAGGGCTTCAAAAATAGGAATTTCTGAGGAAACCCGATGACATGGCCTGATTATAATTTTCGGGGGTCTGAACATAAATCTCAGAAAATTCTCAATAAATACCCATAGTTTCTGGTAATTACAGAAAATACTTAAGCTTCATAACTCTCCCACACGACTCCTCATGTCCCCAAACACGTTTTGGATACGCATGGTCGCATCGGCGGCTTTCCGGCCAACGTCGGCCGATAAGATTGGCCAGGAGTGCGTCGGCCACCCCTACACCATGTGGTGGTCGGCGGCAGCCCCAACATACCGGTGGACAACGAGGGAGAGAAGAGAGACGAGCGTGGTGAATTTCCTTATCCCGGTTCATCGCTTCGTTTCACGGCCCGAGCCACTAGCCAAATCAAAGCTCTCGAAAAGTACTACAAGTTGGCGATGATGGATTTTCCATTCCGTAAACAGTTGCACGCGAAACGAGGAAAAAAGATTTGTATACATAGTTACTCACGGTGAACAATAGTTTCGATCAAAATTCCATCGATTCTAGCTCGTTCATAGGATCTTTTAGAGTCCGTATATTCCCTCGAAATCTCGGTAAGACCTCCCAGTAAAAAATCTGTAAATTTCATGTTTTTCGCTAAATATTCAGATGTATCTAGTAGTTTCGTAGAGTAGCATAATGATATAAGATGAATTATTTGAGTATTAGTATATTGAATATGTGCATTTGGTAGAATCCGAGTGAAAACGGAACGAATTTATCGATCCGATAGCATATGCAAGTTTTCGATAAAAGTGGGTTCTTATGTATAATGATGTGTTTTGATTTTAGCGATATTTATGAGTTATATATGATATTACAAATATGTTTAGATAAATTCGGGTAGGTTCGGAGGGTTTGAGACCCTTCCGTAGCATTTGCGAAAACTTTTTCGGAAGATTTTCCAAAAACACTTAAACCGGGGATTTAAGTGAACTACTTGTTTGGAATAGTTTGTAAAGATCCGGAACTTTGTCAAAGTTAAGTCAAGAATTTCATTATTTAAGATTCTAACAGTGTTTTTCCATTTGTTTTGGCATACTTGACTAGGACCTGGAGTGCTCGCGAAGCTAGGTAAGTAACTCATGCGAAGAGTACTTGATTGTGTATATGGTTGAAGTGTTTGGGGGTAAGACAAGGATAATTAAGAGATACTCTTGAAACAAGTTTGAGATCATGTATAGTTAAGCATATCGACCGCCACAGGTATGAATTTTTGTAATACTATAGTATGAAGTGAAATGTTGGGTGATATGAATGTCTATTGATGTATGTCAATGTATGAACTTGTAATGGTATGCATAAGCGTATGTGAATGAATATGTATATTTATAAGTATATAAATACGTATTTGTATATGTATGAAATGATAAGATAAGGTATGACTTGAGTATATAAGATCGATAATTGGGAAAAAGTTATGGTTTCTGAATTTGTATAAGTGTAGGCACTGCATTTTTGCATATAAGTCCCGATGATGAGTCTCGCATAGAGACACTACCTCTTTAAGTTGTGGAAGTCGCGGGAAACGGACATCGGAAGGGAAAAGTCAGAAATTGATATCTGTTGGACTAAATTTGTTTGCTTAGTTGTGGGTTCGTTCGTTGGACCTCTGTTTTAAAATTCATCCTCAGCCCAAACCCCTGCAAGCCACACACCACCAAGCCACACACCAAGCCCACCAAAAAGAACCAAACCCACGCCCAAAGGACCTAATTCACGCCCATCACCTTTCCCAAATAACCAATTCACACATTAAACACATGCTAAAATCAAAACAAATCACCTTCCTAAATTAAAGAAATCAAATCAAATCAAATTAAATCATATTCCTAATTAAAAGAGATCAAATCAAATCAAATCGAATCACATCCCTAATTAAATAGATTTTTTCCTTATAGCACACTAATTATGAGATATCCCCCATAATTGCAATATTTTTTCCCTTCCCGTACGAGGACAAGCTCCAACCCTTTGCCTATAAAAAGAAACCTAAACCCAACCTTGAAACCTCTGGCTCATTCTCCTGAAAACACAAAGAAAATAACCTAGAGCATTCACGCCCAAGCACTCCAGAGAATTCTCCTCATTGCCGCGAATAATCCCTCAAGCAAAGCCCATCATTGCCGCACAAACAACCTTGAAAACCAGCCATCCATTGCCGCACAAACAACCTTGAAACCAGCCCTTCCATTGCCACACAAACACCCCTGAAACTAGCCTTCATATTACCGCAACATAACCCCCCTCATCCACCGCAAATCACCTCTTGAAAACTGCCCAGGATTACCAAAATTTAACCCATGAAACCACCGTAAAACACCACCGAAAATAGCCCCTGAACTACACTCAATCACCACCGAAAACAGCCCCTGAAAACTACACAGCCATCACCAAAAATCACCACTGAAACAGCCCTTGAAACCACAGAAACTGCCTTAAATTACAACAAAACACAGCCTAGAAACCGCTCCAAACCACCGTAAAAAACCGCAGCCCCAACGTGCCTAAACAACCGTAAAATAGTAAGCCAAAATAGCCTTTATTCCCGCAAAACAGTGACCAGAAAATATAGCAAAAACAGCAGTGAAACAGAGTAAAACAGCAGCCCAAAACAGCAAAACAGCAAAGGGAAATGTTGAACCAGTGAACCGAAGGAGTTGCGGAGCGTTAACCCTTCCGACGGCCGTGTAACGCACTTCCAAGAGACGACTTAAGAGGTTAAACCTGAGGGCACCTTTTTATTTATTCCCGCACTTTCTTTCCGTTAGTTATTATTATTTCTTCGCATGCATATTATAGTTTCATGTAATTTATTGCCATGGGATGAATGAAATATGTGTTATCTCTTGCGGTATATCAGATGGAAACCCGGACGTAAATTCCGTAGCCGAATCCGAATGGACGGTAGTACGGTCTGCACTCGGGATACAATGCCACGTACCGCCTGAGAGACGCACATATTTCGTGTCATCTGATCTTATGTTTATTTGTTGTTTGTTAGAAATAGTATGTTACTTTCATGCATGATTAGGTTGTTTAATATGTTATTTTTTATGCATGATTATTTGATTATTTCCAAGTATGATTTAGTTATTTCTTTCGCATTAGGAACTTGATTATGTCTTTTCTACGTTTATGTTTAGATTATTATTTATTTACATTGCCATGCTTAGCGATTTAATGTATGCATGAGATTGTGTGCTTGCCGTTATTCCGACTTACTTGTATGCATGCAAACTTAGATATAGGTAGTATGCAAAATTAGATGTAGGTTGTTGTTGCGTAGACTCGATTATATTATTACGTAAATCCGTTCATTACAAGTGGCATAAGTAAGGGACCATTCCGAACCCAACGGTTTGAAGTCTTCCATTGCGAGGGGTGAGTGCGGCCTTAAATCATTTTCCCAGTTCACACTGTTTGGCGAATCCATTTTATTTCTCCGGTTTAGTTCCCCCGTGGGCTACTCTGTACTCCCGACTAGGCCGCGAGCCTAGAACAGCGTCGCCGATTTCTGTGTCATACAATAAACATGTGTTTGTGTATGGTGTTTTGATAAGTTCATTGTTAACTGATACATATGATTTTTATGTGTGGTGTTTGGAGGACTAAGGGTGACGTGAAGTTGATATAAACTAAGTTTTTCCTGAATGGTTAAGGTACGTGGGGGAAAAGATGCGTTTCATGAATAAGTATGTCTTAACTAGTAAGTTTCTATGCCATGAATGTTTTCTGATAAGAACTCTTGAAAGAAAATATGTTTAATCGATAAGTAAAAGAGATGAGGAGTATTATATGGTATGGTATCCGAATTCGATGTGAGGTTTATATTTATATGTTTGAGATATATGTATGTATATGAATATTTAGAATGGTGACTTGAAGTGTATTTCATGTATATACTTGCGTATGTGAAATCATGTTATGAGTTGTGTTTTGTGAAATGTGCTCATATGTGTATGTTTAATTGGTTGATAGTTTCATGGTATAGCAGTCGAGTTGGTTAGGAATCTGTTTGGATGACATTCATCTCATACCTATTCGAAAATAGGTAAAGCGTCTCGTACGAGCATTGTATGTGTAAGCCAGCTCATGTGTATGTGTTGTCTTGGTTGTGTGTTCCTTGATGTTTTACCTGTTGTGTATGGTTCGTTATCAGTTACATGATGATTATATGTATATCTCTTAGTATATGTGTGTGTATGTTAGGATTGTTAATGTATGTATGTATATATATTGTAAAAGAGATTGAATATGTTTGAAAGTATTTGGTAATGGAAATGTTTCCAAGTAAGAATTCTGAAAATATGGATTTGCATGAATATAAGAGAAGTGTGCTACGGTATGTGTGAATGCAAGCGAAACCCAAGTGTTAAGCTATTATAAGGTTATCGTGGTTAAAGAAGCATGAAGTAAGTTATTTTGGTATTGAGATAGTTTGTAACTAAATAGAAGAAAGTATGTTTTGAATAGAAGAAAACTATGTTTTGAATAGGAGAAAGTTTGTTTGACTTATCGATTCAATGATATTTCAAATATGGATATTTGTGATAAATGTATAAATGCATGACTTCATGTTTCAAGTGATTGAAGTGGAATTGATGTTAATGATATACTATATGGTATTTGAGTTTTGCTTTATATGCTTTGAATGTTAGCTATGAGATTGGCACATATGTAGACATGTAAATATAAAAACTCGACATGGATAAAGTACAAAGGATAATGAATGTTGATATCTCTGAACTCATCGTAACTTAGCAAATTTAAAAAACTTCTAATGTGATTGATTTAAATGTTCTGTTTGTAGTACTACCATGGTTAATTACTGAGTTTTTATAACTCACACCAAACTAGTTTGCTAGTTTTGCAGGTTGGCTACCCGATGGGTCAACTATTTCAGCTTTGGAAGTCATGCTCGAGAAGCGGATCATCCAAGCGGCAGTCACCCTCGCAAGTGTCTTGGGAGAAATTTTAGAAGATTAGGATAATTGGTTATTATTTTGGTTGTCGTGCTGAGCACGTTATTTGTATATATATTAAGAAAATGATTTGATTGTTTATGATGTTGTGGGCGCAGAGCCCTTGAGTGTTAATAGATGATGTGGGAACGAAGCCCTTATGAGGTCCTTTTTTGTTTGATGTTTTCTTAGATTTTGTTGGATGCTAGACTGTAATCCAGGTTGTCCAATTTTAGGATACATCATACCAGATTTTCTGTAAATTTATAGGCTTATGGAGATAGGTCAATCATATCTCTTATCGGTAGCTTACTGCCTCTGGCGGGGTGCTAAAGTAAAAGGGTGAAGCTTTTAATAAGAAAATATAGATTAATCTTATTTATATTATAATATATAAATTGTAATCTAATGATTAATATTTAATTTAAATCTGGATTAATTATTGACAAACTTTGTTACTGCTTATATGGCTGGTTTTATTTATTTGGCATAATTGAATACCTAACTGGACTTGTTATAGACAAATATTATCACCGCCTTTATAGTTGATTTTATTTATTTTGGCATAATTAATTCTTAAAATAAATTAACTGGGTAATAATGATAATTTATATATTATAAAAAGTAAGATTTCTAAATTTGAAATATTAAAAGTGGATCCCCTAACCCCCAGTATTTTATTTTACTATTGCAGTTTAATTTAAAATTTTCAATCATTTCAAACAATTCAATCTTTTTATTTTTTACTCGAATTATTATTTTATCCTATTAAATATATTCCATGTGGATCCACCTCAGACTTACCGAGTTATTTTATTACTACGACACTTTTATACTTGGGAGTAAAGAATCATTTTGTGAGTGTGTCAAGCTCCATCTCCTCCACATGTCTATCAAAATAACTTTGGAGGTAAGGATTTAGTAAGCGGATCTGCAATGTTGTCTTGTCCTTGAACTTTTAGGACCATTATGTCTCTTCGTTCGATAATTTCTCTAATCACATGTTTAGATTTGGAATGCTCCATTGCCTCTTTAGCTTGCGCAATGACTATGCTATTATCACAGTAAAGTGGAAACGGATCCACAATATTAGGCACAACACCTAGTTCTGTGATAAAATTTCTTATCCAAATAATTTTTTTAGCAGCTTCCGATGCCGCTATAAATTTCACCTCGGTGGGGGAATCGATTTTGGAGCCTTGTTATGAATATAGCCAACTAACCGCACTGCCGTTAAGGGTAAATATATGTCCGGATGTAGACTTTCTATCATCCAGATCTCCTTGGAAATCTGAGTCCATATAATAATTAAGTTGCAGCTCATCTTCTCCATAAATGAGAAACCTATATATAGTACCTAAAGATATTTCCAGATATAATTTACGGCTATCAAACGCTCGATACCTGGATCATATTGAAATCGGCTAGACACTCAAGCGCCAAAACTAATGTCGAGTTTTGTACATAGCATGGTATACATAATACTTTTACTATAAGAAACACATGACAAGTTAGACATTCTAACTCTTTCAAACTCATATTGTGGGGCCATTTTCTTCGAAAGATGTATGACGTATTGGAAAGGTACATTTGCTGCCTTGTATTTTGTAAAATTGTACCTTTCTAACATCTTTTCTATATAAGTGGATTGTGACAACCCTATAAGCTTACTTTCTCTATCCTGATAGAGTTTTATACCTAGTATATATGAAGTTTCACCCATGTCTTTCATGGAGAAGTTCTTGCAAATGTAAGCCTTTACACTTTATATCAATCTTATATCATTCCTAATGATAAGGATATCATCCACATACAATACAAGAAATACTATCATGCTCACTATCATGCTCCCACTAACTTTCTTATAAACACATGGTTCTTCTTCATTCTTGATGAATCCTGATAATCTAATCCTCATCAAAATAATGATTCAGATTAAAGGACATAGCCTGTCGTGCATGATTTCGTAGTACACTCAGAATTCAGATTAACTCATATATGATCATCTATTAGACTGATATGAATTTCTTTATTTAACGGATATTAATAGAAATTCATTTCTGTTTTGGTCCAGTCCTATATGATCTCATCATATAAGCTGCCTTCATTCCCATCTCACCACATGAATGAACCCAGATCAAAGTCGTCATACAATATAGAATGGACCGTAGCTTAGATAAACCACAAACAAAGTGCCCATCTTTTTTTTTTGCCCTATATGGACTATTTAGGATTACTAATTTCAGACTTAAATCCTCTTGTGTATAACACTTATACACAAAGTCTGAAATTACATTTAGTATCCAATGGCATACATGATAATTTATAATATGCGACTTTAAAATCAACATTTTAATAAATGAATAATTGCATCGTTTATTACTTCAAATAAAATCTCGTTTACATATTACATTATGTTCTCGGGCATATATCCCAACAATCTCCCACTTATACTAGAGCAAATGAGATATATCATATAATTCTAGACCCTCTTCGTGACCTTTAAACACTTTAACCGTCAAGATCATTGTAAACGGATCATCCAGATTCTCTGCAAGTGCTACCTGCAACATCTCCTAAAGAGATGATTATACTAGAGAAAATGAGATATATCATATAATTCTAGACCATCTTCGTGACCTTTAAACACTTTAACCGTCAAGATCATTGTAAACGGATCAGCCAGATTCTCTGCAAGTGCTACCTGCAACATCTCCTAAAGAGATGATATTTCCTCTATATATGCTTCTCTCTCTTGTGACTTCTTGGTTCTTTAGAATTTATCACTGCCTCACAATTATTATAATAAAATGTGAGTGGTTTATCCATATCTGGAGCAACTTCCAAACCTCTCAAGAATTTATAGATCCATACTACTTCCTTAGCTACTTCACAAACTACTACATACTCAATCTTCATGGAGGAATTTGCAATGCTAGATTGCATTATACTCCTCCATACTATGGCTCCACCAACTAGGGTGAATATTGATTTGGATGTTGATTTCCTATAATCTACATATGTCTGATAATGACATTTTGTATATCCTTAAATGATCATATCCTCTCCAGAATATATAAGCATATAGTCTCTCGTTTTCATAAGATACTTGAGAATATGTTTTACAGTCACCCACTGATATAATCGTGGGTTACACTAAAAACTACCGACTACTCTCATTGCATAACGGATGTCTGGTCTTGTGCATTGTAAAACATAGCATACATGAAAACAACGGAGGCATGTGGGATATGTCTCATCTTCTCAACTACTTGAGGTGTCTGATAAGTGCATGAAAATGTACTTTGAACATCACTTATTCAGATTTATTGTTAAGTATCTAATTCTATATTTTATATTTTATATTTTATTATATAATTTTTAACATTATAATAATTTAGAAAGTGTTTACTATTTAAGTTAATTTAGTTATTTTCCTTTTTATTATTGTAGGAACTGAAAAGAAAATTATTGGCTTATGGAAATTGCTTCATTTAATTTGATGGATTTGGAAAGTTAAAATTTAATTTGGGAAAAATCAAAGATGCAGCACATCAAAGGAAATTAATTTGGAAACAAGGAATTAGTGGCTTCCGAAAATCAGTATTTAATTTGAAGAAAAAATGTCAAAAAGTAAAGCAATCAAGTTCACGTGAGTTGCAACCTAATTTTAATTGGGTTTGGGAGAAGTTTTAAAGAAAGCAAAAAATAGGTTAAAAAAAGTATCAGTGACAAAAGAAAGAGCCAAAAACCTTTGACCAAAAAAAGAAATAAAGGGGAAATTGCTCATTAAAAGAAGACATGGGGGGACGAAAATTAGAAGTTTTGACTCCAGGACCAGTGCTGCAACAGAGTTTGGAGAATTGGAGCAGTGCCGAGAAAGTTGAACAATGTCTCTCCATTATTTTCAAGCTATGTTTATTTCTTTCATGGAGAATTACTCTTCTAGATTAAAGCTATGGATGAATTTTTGTACCTAAATTTCTATATTTATGTTCCTAATTCCTGAATAATTTTTAATGTTTAATACAATTGGTATTTTATTATTCTCTTTCATCTTTTGATTTTTGATTAATTCAGAGATTGTGTTTTTACTAATTTAGTAATTGTCATATAGGAATAGTCTTGTTTTTTTTTTATGTGTGGTTGGGGAATCCAGTTGTGAATGATATTATTATTTTTTGAGTTAATCTTCTGTTGATGCCCTTGGGTATATTGTCGACGTTAGTTTGGTCATAATAATAATATATTTTTCTTTTAATATAGAGGAAATAATATACCAATTACATTATGATTTAATGTGTTTTTAATTTCTTTATTTTCCGATTGTTGGTTTGGGAAGTGAAACCTCCAATTGAGTAATAAAAGGAATCAAACATTAAATATATGGATGCTATACAAGAAGGATTCCTGACGCTTTGCTGTCTTTTTCTATTGATAATTCTTACGTATTTTTCATAATTTTTATTTTAAATTGTCAATTAAATCTTTTTCTTTAATTAAGTTATTGTTAACGCTCTTATTAAGTGACTTAGTTCCTTCGTAACCATCTCTCTGAGGAATCGACACCCTAGTTATACTGTAATAACCGCAAGTACTTTTTGGGCGTAATCAGTGTCTTAGGAAACTGTTCTTTCCACAAGTGAATTCCATGTCGTAAGCGAATTGCCTTTCTTGGAATTCTGCATCCAGAACCGCACAATAATTTTGTCGATATAAGATGTCTGAGACACAGCTAACAGTGCCTCTTGTGATCCCGAATAGTCTGGATCCCAAGTACATAACTCATCTATCCCAAATCTTTCATTTGGAATTTGTTAGCTAGCCAAGATTTTACTTCTGATAATACTTTTACATCATTCTCAATGAGTAAAATATCATCGATGTATAAATGAAATAATAACTATTATTATTAAATAAAATAGAAATAACCATCATGTAACAGATTTGAAATAAAATTCAAATTTCTGTGACAAAACATGAATAAACAACACTTGTTTAAGTTTAAATAACTATTATTTGAATATTAAAAACTGGTAACTTCACCTACTTTTACGAAAAACATCATCCTATGTCCTGACTCTCATAGTAAAGTTACATTCAACAACGTTTTTCCAGGTATCAAGTAGTTGTACCCTTAGCCTTCCCAGTGTTTCTTTCTTTTCTTTGCAGATTTGAAAGATTCGGCAATACTTGCCTTTCCACTAGGCTTACGAGGATCCATCAACATGGAATTCAAATAGGTGAGCTCATTTAGCAGTTATGTAAGAGTGAATATCAACTTGTTCATAACATAGTTGCTATTAAAATGTAGGAAACTCTTCGAAAAAGACCCATGATCATGGTCATCTGGCTATGGGGCGGTCGCATTGAAGTGGGTCATCATCCTCAAGACTTCTCTTAGATGGATGTCCCTTTATTCATCTTCATGGTCATCACTGAGACCAAAGACCTCATGACGTTACTACTTCGAATGGTACCCGAACATGTCTTGCAATGACTCCATCATCATAGATCTTGTAGCCATTGGTTCATACTTTGTAGCAATAACATCAGACATCCATGCTAGCAAGTAGCAGTGGGTCTTCTCATTAGTCGTACCTACCTTTAGTGAGTATCATAAACAGCTTGGCTTTGGAGGACACTTCTCATTCAGGAAAGAATTAAGGTCTTCCAAAGATCAGGACATAATTCATGTTACTTTTCATTTAATATAAATGTCTCTCATAATTTTATCGTGAGCAAGTAAGGAAATAATTTGAGAAAAATGGCTGAAAATTTTAACTAACAAACATACATTTAAAATTTCATTCATCGCATATTAAAATCATCACAAGTATTTTTGGCATAAAATTAAACATGATACATGGACCGTGTGTAAAATGAATTAGAACCCTAAAAATAATTACCATACCACGAAAACCTAATATTCCACAAATAAGTACCGATGTAGGGTAGGTCAAATATTTGCATGCTAGATCAAGACAATCTCAATTGATTAATATATGAGGGAATAACTCTTATTCCTAATTAATCAACCACCATTTGATTCGATCAAGAAATTTTGATTAACATTTAATCATTCATTTGTGAGTGTAGCCCGTTGTTTCAGAACCCTTGGACTTAATAAGTGAAGTGTTGCCGTATGGTAGGTTAGTTCACCAGATACATCTAGAATTCTTATCCTCTCGGAATCCGGTCTTGATATTGATCTAAAATGAACATCACGCGCAATGGGACGAAAACAAAGCCGTCTCGAGACGCATTTTGAATCTCACGTTATCGAACTAACAACGGAGATCGATGGATAT